>CACSLJ010000451.1:0-16469 GCA_902706625.1 Albugo laibachii | reverse complement strand
CAGTCGAACAACCTGAGTTGCCGTCGATTGTTGAAAACGCTTGTAGAAATCGATGCTGTACTTATTCTGGGAATGGATGGCTTGTTGTTGCTGTTTGGTCGCACAAGACCAGAGCATGTGGCAGGTGTTTTATTGCCTGAAAGAAAGAGAGACAGATTTTCATCTCGCGGGCAACCCATTTTACCTTGTCTTCTATCGTATAAGGTTTCAGCCTTGCACATAAGGATGTGCCAGACTCCAATATCGTGCGTCCGGGTCATCGTGGCAGGCCTCGAGAAGGATTGCGCTTTATAAGAGCTCAATTTTCACATAACGATTTGTCGTCCTGCTAAAAAAATGTATGCTTTACCAGCGTATAGAACGACTCATTCGGATAAAGCGTATGTGCAGTTCAGCCTTTGTTACAATATTTCTGCTTTTTCTAGAAGAATGGCTTGATTTTTCTGCTTGTTATCGTCGAAGTCTTTGCCAGTCTTTCCTAATGACAAGCTGGGATAAAATGACTGGAGTGCGATACTTACAGGTCATGCATAAAAATCGAAGAGCGGCGATGCGGTGTAAGATCAGCAATAGCATGAAGGTTCTGAGATAGCTGGTTGAAACACACAAAATAAACTCGATTCTTTCAATAAATAAAAATTATATCGTACATCCTTACATTCCGAACTACAATTCCCGCCAACATAGTGGTGTCTTCAGAACGTCGATTACCACTAGATTACTCTACGAGTAATAAAATTCATATTACGCTATTTTTTGTTTAATAGTCCATGCGTCCTTCGCTATCAGTTGAAAGATTTGCTTCATGCAGAAGGTGTGTTCAATGTAATTATCCTACTCGCAGCTGATCAGTGTATGTGTTTACGTTTTCTCACAGACGAATGGCGTGTGTGAACTAACATGAATTCAAAGTGAGGGCGAGCTATCGAAGGAGATCAAAAACACCACTGCCAAAAGTATTATAATTCGAATCAACCAAACAGCATCAAATGTATCAAATGTGACTCATAGAAACGGTGAGAAAATGAATTACATATTCTTGATATAAAAGTAAATGATAGAATCCCTTTATGGTCAATGCGCTTTACTATTTCACGCAAAAAGAGAACCTATATAAGTTTATGTGGAGATGTCGCTGGCAGACGCCCGAATTAAATACGAAGATTTTCTCCAATGCCAAGTCTCTCGCTTTTATCAGTTGCTACACTCTATGGATTATTGAAATTGATCTTGTCTTCAGATGCTCATGCTTGCGAGTATCCTTTTGATTATTTCCCATTCTGTAATTCTTCGCTTTCGCTTGATTTGCGTGTTGAAGATTTGTTGCAACGGCTACAGCTTGATGAAAAGGTTCGAATGCTGACGGCCAGAGCAAGTACTCATGGAAGCATTCCTCGTCTAGGCGTCCCTGAATACAATTGGGGTGCCAATTGTGTGCATGGAGTCCAATCCACGTGTGGGACCCACTGCGCAACATCGTTCCCGAATCCTGTAAACCTGGGAGCCATCTTTGATCCAAATGAAATTTACAAGATGGCGCAAGTAATTGGAAAGGAGCTGCGAGCATTGAGGCTGGAAGGTGCTCGTGAGAATTACGCTAGGGGACCGCACATCGGCCTAGATTGCTGGTCACCCAACATTAATATCAATCGCGATCCGCGATGGGGAAGAGCAATGGAGACACCATCGGAAGATCCTTATGTGAATGCAAAGTACGGTGTTGCGTATACGAAAGGGTTGCAAGAAGGTCAAGACAGTCGCTTTCTGCAAGCAGTTGTAACGCTCAAGCATTATTTGGCCTACTCATACGAGAATTATGGTGGAACTGATCGCACTCAATTTGACGCGATTGTTTCTGCTTACGACTTTGCTGACACCTATTTTCCAGCTTTTGAAGCTTCCGTGGTGGATGGAAAGGCAAAGGGGATCATGTGTTCTTACAATAGTTTGAATGGTATCCCTACGTGCGCGAACAAGTGGCTCAATCAATTGCTGCGCGATGACCTTGAGTTTGATGGGTACATCACGAGCGATACGGGTGCAATTCAAGGAATATTCGACGGCCACAAATACACAAAGACTCTTTGTGAAGCCACCAAGATAGCTATGGAATCGGGAGTTGATATATGTAGCGGAAACGCATATTGGAACTGTTTGAAACAACTTGCTAATTCCACGAATTTTTCAGCTTCAATCGATGAAGCTATTCGACGAACGCTAAAACTAAGATTCCAACTAGGCCTTTTCGATGCAATCGGTGACCAGCCTCACTTTGGACCTGAAGATGTTAGGACAGCGAAATCGCTGCAATTGAGCCTGGACCTTGCACGAAAGTCGATTGTATTACTTCAAAACCATGGCAATACATTGCCTTTACGGCTGGGACTTCGAATAGCTGTCATTGGCCCACATTCAATGACGAGAAGAGGTATCATGGGCAACTATTATGGGCAATTGTGCCATGGCGATTACGATGAAGTACGTTGCATCCAGAGCCCGCTAGAAGCCATTCAATCAGTTAATGGAAGAAACAACACACATCATGTAAATGGCTGCGGGATAAATGACACATCTACAGCTGAGTTCGACGACGCCCTTCAAGCTGTCCGAACCGCCGATGTTGCCGTCCTATTTCTTGGAATCGACATCAGCATTGAGCGAGAATCCAAAGATCGGGATAACATCGATGTCCCACATATCCAATTGGAGCTTTTAAAAGCTATACGTGTTGCTGGAAAGCCTACCGTTGTTGTCCTTTTCAACGGTGGTATTCTTGGCATCGAGAAGCTAATCTTATATGCTGATAGTGTGCTGGAAGCATTTTATCCTGGCTTTTTTGGAGCTCAGGCAATCGCTGAGATTTTATTTGGCTCAATTAATCCGAGTGGCAAACTTCCAGTGACAATGTATCGATCCAACTTTATCAACGATGTCGATATGAAGAGTATGAGCATGACGCTGTATCCTGGTCGTAGCTACCGTTACTATACAGAAGTGCCAGTGTACTCGTTTGGATGGGGATTGAGCTATACAACTTTCAGCATCCAGTCAATTGATTCTCATGATACTCGCGCAATGAATCATGTGCTCACCGCACAGCCAAAAATGTACAGAATTCTGATCACAAACAATGGAAAGTATTACGGCGAGGAAGTGCTATTTGCATTCTTTCGGCCGCTCGACATCCACGCAACGGGTCCGGTAGAATCGCTCCAGCAACAACTTTTCAACTACACGCGCGTGCGTCTAGATCCTGGTGATATGCGAGAAGTCCCACTTCATGTGAAGGATGAAAACCTTGCATTGCACGACAGAAATGGCAATCTGTGCGTCTTTGAAGGTTTCTATGAGCTAATCATTTCTAACGGCGTGGAAGAACAGCTCACATTTCCGGTACAAATAATTGGTCCTTCAAGAATTCTTCGAGCATGTAGGAAAGCTAGCTATTCCAAAACTGAGATTCAATAAGTTTGGCTATTTGACTATGTCTCTTCGCATTGAATGCACTGCACGTTTCGATCGCATTAATATCTTGAGGCATTGCAATCGTCCGAAAAATACATGTTGTCTTGCATTTCCCTGCCCCACAAAACTTTTCAGCCCGTATCCATAACGGCTATCCTGACGTAGGTGGGAGTATCCGGCTCATGAATCTTGGGCTCATTTAGAATAACGGGAAGGAAAGTAGAACACAATATAAGTTTGAAAAGCCTTTAGATATGGATGGTGCAACACCTCAGATCGTCACAAATGGACCACGCTTAATGGGGGTTACAAGCGGACCGTCATCGGCTCCAACTGGAAAAGCACGCTCTACTGAGAACGCTTACGAGAAACTTTCACGCGATGTGCATCAAATGACCAGCACAGGCGCTATCCATCATGATTGGCTCGAGAATCCAAAAGGGTTTTTATTGAAACCAGATTTTAAACGTAAATTACAGCACGTTGGCGCCGGTGGAAAGAAGCTTCAGGCCGGCACTTCCATTGGAATACGATTGCATATGCCTGGAAGCACATATCGCCTTCGCTGGTTTGTTCTTGATGGAATGGTATTGCGTTATTTCAAAACGCAGAATGAAGAGCAGGAGCTTGGCGCTATTCATCTCGCGTCTGTTAATGCTGTGCTACCGTCCAGCATTGCTGATGCACCAGAGTTCGCTTTAGATCTGGTGAGCTATCGTACACTTTACTCTACTTGGTTTAATCACTTCTTTTTCAGGTTTGTGCTGATCGCATCTACACGATCGCAGGAAATGATCGAGAAGATATGGTGCGTTGGGCAACCGTCCTCACACTCGTGGTATGTATTCAGTATCGCATAATCACTAACAGCCAAAAGCTCATTTGAAAATTATCATAGCTTCGAGAAGAATATCGTCCGAAGCTTATGCAGCGTCCAGAGTCAACCATAATTCGTGGAAGTGCAGCGATTCCTCGTCCAAGTGCGCGGAAGACTGGACAACTGAGTTTTCAGCCAGGCTCGGTTGGAAATGTCGGCCAAACGATGAGCTCTCGGTTCACGGATGTTAACTCTATGCGAAGAACGGGATCACCATTCGATGAACTCGTGGCTGAAGATGAAGTTAAAGAGAAAATCATTACCATTACGTTTGAGCAGCTAGGACCTCTACAGTTACAACTTCGCGGTCTGTAGCGCATCTTGCAATCATAAATGTTCTTGCTGACTCATTTGGATGCATAGGAACTGTTGAGGATGAGGTAATGATCTGTGGCTTCCAAAAAAATGCAGACGGGACTCCAGGATTTGCTGAAGCTTCCGGGGCCATTCGAGAGGGAGATTTTCTTATCTCTATAAACCAGCACTACTTCACGACCATTGAATTTGATAAAGCTATCGAGATGATTCAGGCGGCACCGAGGCCTTTAACATTGCGATTCTCGCGGCTTGAAGATCTCAGAACAGGAGGTCATGGAAATATGACTCCGTTAACCACAGCAACTGCGGGAACTAGCTCACCTTCTAGCACGGCTGTTAGCCAAAACCGTGTCGCGGAAGGATGGGTACTGGCAAATGAACAAGTAGCGGATCGATATCGAATTCGCATTCTTCAATTGTATGGTGATGTCTTACGCCTCTACAAGCCGAGCTTGCAGGGCATTCGAGTGGATAATCCTTGCCTTGTCGTACGTCTCCAAGATGTTACGGATATCCGACCGACAAAAGACACGCGAGAGACCACAAGCGCGTACACTCAGTGTCACCCGAAGAGATGGGGCGTTACGCTGCAAGGACAGCAAGTCATGTTTACATTTTACACAAAAAGTCAGACGGACATGACAGAATGGATCGACTACATCAAAAATTCTCCACTATTTTTGACAAAGCACATGGTACCTTCCGTAACTTCTTCGGAGAGTGCGCGCATTTCCATTCCCGTTCATCCTATTGCCGTCGTTCAGAAAAACATTGCTCTAGAACCGCGTGTACTGCTCCAGGATTCCATACTCAAGCTAGGCGATCTGTCGCCGACTTTGGCGCTGTACGTGTTTGTCCTTTACGAAGACGGTAGATTGTCGTATTTTATCAACAATGAACGTGCACAAATTCGGACTCGTCCAGTGGGCACGGTTCGATGTGATAATATCATTGGAATAAGCGCTAGCCAAATCACAACCGACATGAAGGATCAATGGAAGTATTGTGCAGATGCTTTACAGGATGGCATAATGGTCACAAAACCGTTTGATCAACGTTGGCGACTTGAGCTCAGCGTACGCATGTATTCACCCACAACAATGCAAAAGTTTCACCGTCCGTTTGCCTTGTATTTTGTATCCCGAGATGAGTTGATGAAATGGGCAATTCATATATCCCGAGAAGCTTCACGACTGACGAGCCAGAAACTCGATATAACTTTTGTCAAACCTTCTGGAAGCTCAAGCAAGACACTTCATAGTAGCAAGCAAGAATCACAAGATCCGTTGGGATTGACATTGGCGCTGCATCAGCCGAAATGCATCGACGCACGGATGCTGACATCTCCCCCATTGTATCGGAGCTTGAAAGATGCGACAAATAACGCTGCATCTCGTGGATGGTTTTTCGTAAAACGTCCTCGATCGTCCGGATTAGAAGAGTATCATCCTCGTTTTATCGTTCTGTCAGAGTCGTTCTTGCATTTTTACAAGCACGAAATCGCCGACAGTGTAGACGTGGTGACAGCAGCGGCATCTTGTGCTGCCATTTTGGATCTACGCCGCGTAAAAGATGCTCGTGAAGTGGAGTCCGGGCAAGACGATTTTTTGGATTTCGCTTTGCAACTGACAACTGCAGACGACGCTGCTTGGGTGGTAAGCCAATTCCTTTCTTAATGACGCGCTCTTGACCGTTTCTTATTATCGTAGCTCGTCTCCGAATCGTACACTACAAAAGAGCGGTGGCTGTCAACTCTGATTTGGCTATCTGACTATTACTACCGGGGTGTGGCAGCTGCTTCACCAAGTCAAGCCAAGCTCCGAACCTCAAGCTCCAAGCACCCAGCTGTCGAGCCCAAAAGCACAAGCAACAATCCGCATTCATCTCTCCAACTAACGGGTAATTCGTGCTACATCTCTAATGATTGTACATCGATACGGAGTTGGCTCGAAATTGCTGGGCGTCGTGTGTACGCGTCTATTGCGTGCGGTGTCTTTAGTTACTATGAGAAAGAACACGATTGCTGGGACGAATGGGGCGATGCTCTTGGGGCTTTCCCGCTTGAAAATCTCATTAGCCTGTCATCTGTTCCTTCTGAACCCGTGGCTTTTGCAGTGACCTTGAAAGCCGCGCAAAACATGCAATTCACGGCCGATTCGGCTGAAACAGCACGTCGTTGGATGCTGATCATGTGTTCGAGCGGAAATTCGATTCTTGAAAGAGGCGATCAGGAGCATGAATGGCACAGCACACCACCCAAAGAAGCGTGGATATGGAAATTGGATCGTGTATATCAGATCTTTCGACGTCGATTCTTTTCATTACGGAATCATCAGCTACTGTTCTACACTAAACAGCACGGTCGACCGCTGGGTGTCATCGCTCTACCGTCTGTTCTACAATTTACCATGTCAAAAGTATGCGATCGACAATCCGGCGATGCCGAGTTTTATCAACTGGACATTAGTTTCTCTTTATCAGACGAAAAAATCATCACCAAGCCACCTTTAGAAAACCCGATGTACCAAGATTACCCCGAGGATGCTCAAATTCATGCCGAACACGACCCGGTCGGCGATTTTCATGCACTCTCACTTGCATTTATGAGTGAGAGTGAGATGCTCGAGTGGGCACATGCGATCCATCATTGCTGCTCAAACTCCATGTCCATCAAAGATAATGCCAAGCTACCTCAATTGCTAGATATCCGGGTATTGCCAAAAGAGCTCCTCAAGATATCGCGGTTTGAAAGTCAACAGCGCGATCAGCAAGAAAGCATGATGGAAACCAAAGCTTCCAGCCAGTCTTCTTCGGCATCCAGCACGGAGTTCAACGCTCGTGGCTGGCTGTACTATCTTATCGCTCCAAGTGAACGCCTCCGCCTTCGGTATTTCGTTCAGTGGGGACACGAATTATCAATTTACAAGCATGAGATTCTTGCGGATGAGTATCTTGCAATTCGTTATGGTGTCATCGATTGCAGAGCGTTGCAAGATGTGCGATTTGCATACGTCAATTCCCCAGAGAATGCTGTGGAACTTCAGTTTTCTTCCAATATTGGCGTTGTCTTGATCCCACAAAGCGATGAGGAAGCTGTCATGTGGCGGAAATCGCTTTTAGAAGTCAAGCGTGCGTATGGATGTCGCGAAAAGAGCCCCGATACCTTCGGCTCTGGAGTATTTATCTACCGCACAAGCACGTTTTCGACGAACCGCGACCATGAAGAGCTATTGCGCTCTCAGATCGAGTCTTCCGTGGTCTTTTCATCCAATTTGCAAGAATGGGATGGCCGTAAATGGATTCCAAAGTATTTTGTGCTCACAACATCGCGTCTTCTGATACTTTCTCTGGCTGTGCATTTGTACGACGAGGAGCCTGACATATTGGCATCTTACGCAACCAAATATATATTCGAAGTGCGTTCATGTACGGAAAAAGAGATGGCAGCAGCAGATGAATCGCCTGCATGGAGTGTCGCGTTTATGATTACGATACAAACACCGCACGAATCGCCTGAAGAAGTAGAAAAGCTCATGATTCGCTGCGATTCTCAAGGTCAGTGATTGATGTCGCTACTATGTTGCGTTCCACTCTCAAATTTGCGCTCAGATCATTGCTTGGAATGGATGCGATTGTTGTGCAGTAGTAATGGCAAATTAGAACTGAAGAAGAATGCTGCGACTGGATATTGGGGTAGTGTAAATCGCGTTGCGTCCATGTTCCGGCACGAGAGCTTCACACTTCCGGCAGCCGAAGCAGGTGCAGATGAGCTATCACATGATTCGCAGAAAGAAGAGCAATGTGCGAGTTCATCCAAGCGGAAGATGTCTCGTCAAGACGCAGCTCGAAGGTATGTTGTCTTCTTCTATGTTCCTATCATCGCTGATATCAACGTTACCAGACGAACATCCGAGCTAATCATGAATCGACGCCTTTCAAGGCGCTTCTGAGTATATTGAGATGTATTGGAGGAAGATA
Organism: Albugo laibachii; assembly: GCA_902706625.1. Classification (NCBI taxonomy): domain Eukaryota; phylum Oomycota; class Peronosporomycetes; order Albuginales; family Albuginaceae; genus Albugo; species Albugo laibachii. The sequence continues at coordinate 7,831 of CACSLJ010000451.1, read as the reverse complement.
AAGCTTTCCTGTGTGGACTGACAATTGGCTAGATGTGAACATTCAAAAATCGGTGCTTTCGAAAACATGAAGAGGTGAGGCGTCTTCGGCATCCACATAATGCTGTAGACCGCTCGGGAGGTCAAAACTCGAAGCACGCGAAGATGTTGGCGATGCCTCTAGAGTTCCCGTTTCACGAATATCGGCAAGCATGGAGAGTCTTTGAGATGCATCCGTTGTCTCTTGACCATGTGCGGCTCTAGTCGGAGTAAGATATGTTTCAGGATGATCCGAATTGCTCAGTTTGGACAACGATCGTGATGTGAGGGGTTTGTGCTTTTCGATAGCAGCCCAAGAAGACCAACTGCTCCGCCGACCACAAGCACTTTTGATCTCTTTCAGATCGCCGTGTGTAAACTGCAGTAAAGTACTAATAACCGGCAATAGACGTCGCTGCTGAGAAGAGCCTGGCCGGAAAGTGATGTATTGGACTATTATATTCTTCAGATATTCCATATTTACTCCATCTCTTCTCTGATTTTGCATCATCCGAGCGAGCTCTTTATCCTTCCGTGTCAAATCCTCGACCAAAGTTTGCATCTGATCCTCCTTTGTAGCTAATTTATGATGCAAATGCTGAATCTCCGAAGCATTGGCTATCGATTCTGCGTCGCGACAAGCTTGTAACTGCGCAAATTCTAGAATCTTACGATGGTCTGCCCCACCACTACGAACATCTTCTTCCAATTCTGCAACACGAGTCTGAAGGATTTTTATCTCGGATTCTTTTTCCGATACAACGTGACGAGCAAGTTTAGACTTTGTCTTTCCTTCCATTTCTATCCGAGCGATCTCGATCTGCATTTTTTTCTTCTCGTTCTCCATAGCAATCTGATGTTGCTGAGCGACCTCTATGAGCTGATCACTCAGTCGGCGCTTTAGTGCTTCCATTTCGTCTTCTGCTTGCCGCTTTTGTCGTAAGGCTTCGTCCCTATCGTGCAGCACCTCATTCATGGTTTCTCTTAAAACTTCGAGATTCGCTTCAGCATCGCGTTTTGCATTATTGGCAGTCGCAGCTTCACGTAAAGCGTTCTCAATTATTGCAGCCTGTTCCGCATGCTTCCCAGCGATTCCCATATGTTCCGTCTGTAAGCGCGTGGCAAATGCAAGTTTCTCCGAGAGACTCTTTTTTGTCTCTGATAATTGAGTTTCGACTTCAGCTTTCGCCACAGAAATCTCAGACAAGTGCGCTTCAAGCTCCTGCACCAATGCGTCGCTCTTGGATAAACTGGTCTGCAGTGCTTCAGAGCGCCACCTGTGCTCTTCATTTTGTATGCTGACTTCATTCAGCTTCTCTGTTACGGCATTGCGTTCCTGCTGAAATCTCGTGATCGTCGCATTTTTTTCCTTCTTCACAGATTCAAGCTCTTTTGTAAGCTCGTCGCGTATCGCTATATTCTCACGTTCTAAGCTCTCCTGTATTGCTTCACTTTTCTTTCGCAGGTCGCCTTCTTTCTCGGCCAATTCCGCATGTGATTCAAGAGCCTTCGTGGCTGTATCTAAATCGTCGCGCAAATCGTCCACTTCTTGAGTGAGATACGTGTTTTTTGTAGTCAGTTCCACGTTCTGCTGTATGATTTCCTCGGCATTTGCGTGGGTCTCCTCCAGCTTTGCAGTGCCGATTTCATTTCGTCGGCATGCTTCATCCAATTCACCTGCTAAAATCTCAAGCTTATTTTGAAAGTAATCTTTTTCTATAACGAGCTTCCGATTCAGCTCTTGAGTCTCCTCCATCACTTCCAAATAATGCTGTCTTAATTTCTCAAGCTGCGTTTGAGTTAGTTGAGTACTCTCCTCCATTGCGAGTTGAAATTTCTCATTCTCTCGCCGTAACCTCTCATTTTGATTCATTATCCCAAGCAATCGGTCCTCGAGAATTCGCATTCCATTGCCATGTTGATCTTTCCCCTCTTCAGCAGTGATCAACTGTCGTGGCATCGCCTCTTCCTCACGTCTTCCGACAATGCCCATCTTTTCTTCTAGATTGTTGCCTTGATCCGCCCATGTTTGCCTGGTACCTATTAAAGAAGAAGTTCAGCAATGCGAGTGAATTGAATCGAATAGAGAGAAACCTGCTAGTAAACCCTCTCTGTTGATTGCCCGGCTTAGTATCTCTTCATTTGCCATTCCACACACTTCTTTGAATTGTGTCACAGCAGTACACAATTGTTCCACTATATCCAGGTCTCCAGTGTCACCACTAAGGACACAGGAGTCACCTTTGTGTTGCACGTTCGTTTCTGATAACTCGGAGGCATAACATTGCGATGCGATTGCTTCATCGGATTTATCATGTTGCAATTTTTTCATGGTCACTGTTGAAGACGCAATTGCCTCCAGTTGCTCGACGAGGGCTTCACTTATGCTGGGTAGAAGACCATAAAGAACGGATTCGCTCTCATCAAACGCTTTATGCGACGATTTTAATTTCTCGTTAGCCTCAGAAAGCTTCAAGAGGATAAGTCCAGTCTCACTCTGGCGTTCTCGCATTTTATCTTCCAAAGCTCGCTTCTCTTGATTTGATTGCTCCAATGTTTCTTTCAGCTCTTCGAGACGCCGTCTCAATGTTACCAACTCGTCTTTCTCAGTAGTCTCCACAAGATCATTCGAGGTGTAAACTTCGGATTTGTTTGCGGTTGATGCACGTGGTGATAGTGCACTAAAGAGGTCAATTTCATCATACTCATTGCTGGCAACTGTAGAACGTGCGTCAACAGCTTGAGAAGGCACGCTAGCTACTGACTTTTGTGATTCGTCCATCTCCTTCCGCAAGTTTTTGGCATCCAGGGCGAGTTTGGATGCATACAGTTCCTCAAGCCGATTATTTCTCAAAATGCTTTTGCTATCTGCAGAAGAGTTCGAATCTTCTTCACCGCATAAGGACAAGTCAATGCCCACAGAATCTTTGACAAATGTCGATAAAGTCTCATAATTCGTTTGAAGTGCAATGAATCCCTGGATTTGTGTCTGCGATTTCTGCATCTGGGCTTTCATGAGCTTATTTTGTCGTGTAAGCTTCATACTTAACGACAATAGCTGATCATACGATGGTTTTTCCCCATTCGTGGCGGGTAACGTGCCATTTTCCGTACTGTCTTGTTGCGTCTGTTGATCAGTTTCAATGCCGTTGGCGGTCGTATTCAGAACATGGGAGGCAGCAGCTGAACGCAGAAAGCTCATGCCTTTCGAGAGACCACCACGACTTTTTTCCTTCATATCGGCAAAGCCGCGCTCCAGTACTTCCTTATTCATTAAACTCCCTTTTCGAGATGACGTGTAACGGTTCAGACAGGATTTAGTCCTGCTTTCTGCCTACTTCAATGTACGTGTCAAATTTAGACTTGACATATCCAGGTCATCACGAGAAAATAGTCAGCTTTTAGATGGGTGTCTTTTGACATGCAACTCTTACGTGTCTCTATTCAGTCCTGTCTACAGTCATCATTATCCTGGCGAAACAATACCTCTCCCTCCATCCGCAGAGACCAGGAATAGTGATAAGCTTTTCGTCTTTTATTTACACGCTTCCATCCCTGGTCCCGCAGTCGATCAGTCTTTCATTAGAATCAGTAACCTTACATATTCCACGCGAATTTTTGCGAGAACATGAAATTGCCTAGCTAAATTTACACATCAAAATTCAGAAACGATGGACAGTAGTTTTCAAGCCAAATGCTCAGCACTTTTCATAGAAAATGGAGGAAAGAGCGTGATGTAGAATACTCATAATCGTGGTACTTTACGACTTGAATGATAGATTATCGAGTGAGGCTATCGTATGTGCAACTATGAGATCATGACTCCTTATTATATCGGCTTTCCTTATCGTGCAAAACTGAAGGAATGGGTGGTTTTGTCAGTATAGCTTGACCGAGACGTTGACGAGGATGATGATGGAAATAATTTGGTGAATTCGCTTGATGTAAAAAATCGACTCAATGTCTCAATACTGAGTCGTCGCATCATAGCTAATTTCCGACTGATTGTATGGTTGCCTGCGTAGCGCCCAACAATTACTCAGTCTTTCAAAATCGTAATGGTGAATGTCTAGGATGAAGTCGACTACCTCAGAAATAAGTGGAGAACGACCGGAGGATTTGAGACCGATCCATCGTAGCTGATAATATTACTAAAATATACACGCATATTTTAGCGAAACGACCTGGATATGTACCGTAAGGATTCGTATCACTCGTTAGCACAATATCATACGATCTCAAGTCAGTTGCAGAATTCAAGCATTGACATTACAAAGCTTAGTGCCTTGACATCATCATAAACCTTCTATCGAATTGCATTGCTAAAACCAATTCATTTTATAAGTATATTTAGGCTCTTTGTTGTCTTAGCTCTCAATCGATACATTGCGTTTTGAGAAATAACAACACTTTTTCTCCAGCTGGCGACACTTCGCTACGGTTCTTGCTGTACACGATTGGGTGAACGACTACTGCCATGTTATTCTTCATTATGATAAACTAGTTTTGAGGTATCACAAGTCTGCCTATCTCATCCAGCTGTGTCTATTTGAGTAAGCATGACTTGCGTGACATAGGGCAAACAGATAGCGCATATTCTGCTGTTGGTCTCACATATAATGAGCAAGAATGGACATTAATATAGCTAGTCGAGCCTTCAGCGCTTTCCTTTCCAAGCATTCCCCCTTGACGAGAATTAGCCTTATTATTGAGTACACAATCTCAACAATCTCGAAAGTGCGCTGTGAAACAAGCTAAAAACTGAGCTGATATGTCAACACACTAGCCTAGATCACATCACAAGTTGAAAATTACTTTACGCTTGCTCAGGATTTTCTGCAATACGACATGTTGCGATGAACTGAATTACTGATGGTGTACATTCGTTTCAACTGCACTCTGGGACTGGGTTGTCCTACAAAGAAGTGCAAGCATTACGGAGGAGAGTTCCAGGAGAGGAGTAAATATGAAAACAGCGTAGTCTACGAGTATCTAATGTAACATTATCGCACAAGCCATTTCCCCACAGTTCTATCGGTCGCATGATCGACACATTGCAGCTTTTCTACCATTTTCAAATACTTACTGGAGTGCGTGGCGCTTTTGCCAGCAGAATTGGACGAATCATCACAATCCAAAGGTTGCTACGATCTCTGCTCCGCCTTTTTTTGAGCCACAAGGGCAATTCTATCTTGCAGACAAACTGTCGTATTTTTGTGTGATGAGTATGCCACATCTGATTCCTTCCCGGCGGCTTTGTCAGATGGAATGTCCACAGATTTATTCTCCTCGATCTCATTTCCAGCTTTGGAAGAGGTTTGACGATCGATATCATTTTCTTTCTCCGACAACTCGGTCTTCCATTGGCGAGCTGTCTTAAGAAGCGACTCCTTCACTTGAGACATTACCTCTGGTGAAAGATTCCAGTAGCTTCTACCTTGAACCATATTGTAATAATACTTTCTCTATATGCATTAATGACATTAGAATATAGCAGACTCAGCTATCATATACATGAAGCTTACTCCACTATCATCCTCATGGACAGTCCAGATGCCAACCTTCGACGGTAGACTCATTCTGGTTAAATTACAAATACGACCATTCATCTAAATCATTGCAACAGGCTAACTAATCAAGGCAATTAGTCTTCATGGTCACGTGATGCCACTACATCATCTCTGGGTAAATTGGCAAGCAATGTGAGCTCTGAGAATACAATCAATACGAAAGCATTCTTCTTGATATGCATTTTCTCAAAAAGTGTACTCATTGAAAGCTCTACATCTTGCGGGCAAGAAGCGCAGTGACCTTGACATCTAAACAAAAGTGATGACCGGCAAGCGGTTGGCAATCGTAAACTTGCAATGGATCCCAGGTGTCTTGGTTTTCCTTGGGCTCACGACGTTTACAAGAATCAGCACGGTATTCACCACTTTTCTGTAAATGGTAACCAGGCTGCAGAAAGGGCCATTACTCCATGTGGGTGCATCGCAAAAATGTACTGCTCTCTAGCAGTCAGTGCTTTTGTTTGAATAATTTTCGATTTGAAGTATCGAGCACAAATCTCAATGAACCAATTTGTCGATTTCGTCCACGAAATTTTCTCACGGCGACCGGAATTGGCTGCGTCTTCGCGGTAAGTTATCTGGTAGAGATACATTAGCACAATTGTGAAAATTTTGAAGTTGATGACTTCCGAATTATAATGGAAGGGGTAGAGGGTGACGATTGCAGGAATGCTTTGCGTCAGTAAGAAGGGTAGCCACAACAGCACAACTCCAGCTAATCTGGTTCGACTCGCGGTCTGATGAGAGCGAAATACTTTCTTCATACTGATGGAGGCGATACGACCCCCAAGAAGCATACTCTGTATGAACCAAGTGCAACTCAGTGATTTAGAATGCGGTCACGAAATACATCGACGTCATGAATGCTAAGATTTCTTCAAAAGTTGCGATTCCATATATCGCCAATCCTTAATCACCTATATACTGTCTCTGTTTCTAAATGGAATTGATTGTCAATGGAAGTGTGCATGTGCGGGCACCTTCGAGTTGAGCCAACGACCTGTGGCTTTGATATTAATAAAGCCAGGCGAAGAGAATTCGTGTAATGGCTGATGGAACGCGAATAAGATGGGAACTACATCGTTATCTACCATAAAATCAACTTTAATCTTCAAAGTAGAGAACCAAATGGAGGGTGAAAATAGTGTGATCGAGAAAGTATCGTCTATCGATCATCCAAAGAGGATAACTTTCACGTGGTATGCGTGGTGTTTTCAAGTGAAGATATGTGCTTTGACTGACGTGGACTTCGTGTGAAATTTTCCAAATTTATCATTTGCGGAAGTCCCGATGGGACAAGCGGACACTGAAGTAGTATTTGATGCGTGCTGTCTTAGTACATGCGCTCGTAGTCCGCCTGTAATCATATTCGAGCGTCACCATTGAACAAAGAAAAGTCCCTTAAGTGGAACAAATACGGTGCTTCGGATGCGGCTACGAATAAAGATCACACGCCTGCATCTCGAAACTGCGTAGAAAGATCAAGATTTTTATTGTGCCGGATTCACCACAGCTCGTTGAATTTCCGGATATCGTGTCCCTATAGTGCTGCAAACGTCACGATGGATTGGGTATATGCTTATGGCGCATGACGTGCAGACTACTTATCTAGGCCTTCTGGTGAATCCGAAGTGCATTAAGCCTGCTTTAGGCTGTATTTCAGCAGTACCCAGCTTCCAGGAAGATTTATCGATGCAACCTCGACGCCACGAATGAGATGAAGTGTTTTCTGTTGTTTTGCTGAATATATGTGTCACATCTGACACTTTTATGCTGTATGGTTGCTTCGTACTTGAATGCTTTTGGCCCAGGGACTTTTGCTCTCCTTCGAAAGCTCGTCCTCTTGAAGTCATAATAATTGACAAAGTGCATTCGTATACTTGATAATCTAGTGAGGTGGATCTGATTCATTGCGAGTAAAACGGGATGCATCATATCTATGAGAAAACGTAGAAACATGTACTATCCAGCTGCGAGTATAGAAATTTACATGCAGCACAACTTGTGCATATTGTGAAATCTTCAACTGGGTGGCGAAGAACGGATGGACGATTGAACAAGAATCAGTGTGAAATGAGTTTTGATTAATTGTGCAGCAATCTAGCGGGAGTCAGCGTTCTGAAGACACCACTTTTTCTTCCAGGCAATAAACACATCTGCCACATGCCTGATCTGATGTTGTGTGACCCAACAGAGCAACGAGCCATCCATTTACAAATATAATTACAGCATCGATTTCTACAA
>CACSLJ010000450.1:0-16757 GCA_902706625.1 Albugo laibachii | reverse complement strand
TTACGGCTCAATTAATGCCGTTAACGGCCTTATAATGCTGCTGTTTGTTTCTATTAACTCGCCATCACTCTCTATTCAATAGCAATGAATTCTCTAGCGCACATATTCACTTACTTTCTATCCTTTTCTACCTTTTGGATAAACACGGCCTCAGATATTTGCACCGACACGATTCTTGCTCCGAAAAAACTACGCGAAGAATATGTGATGATGTTTTTTGAGCTTAGTAGGCATGATTTAGTCTAGACCCTCTCATCAATGACATTCAAGAAAATTTGACGAGACTGGTAATTGCCATCGTCAGTGCATACTTTTTGAACACAGTTTTCCGCTACTCTGAGTAACAGAGCGCAACAGAATTTAAACCTCCCAATCCACCCACCTCTTGTATAAAATTTCCTCCGTTTGACTTACCCATAACGCAATGGTTTCTAGAATATATCGTTTTTGTGAATTACGATGCCTCTTGGTGTATCAGCTCTAGCCTTACTGCTCGCCGGCTGTAAATTGAATTTGATTTCAACAATAGCATGTTACAAGCTCAAGCTATATGGCAGTCTTTTATGTGTCCGAATATGACCCGATCAGTATCATTAGAAGCCACTCAACGGCTTTTTAAAAAACCCTGTTATCGTAGCTTGAGAAACTGATAAAAACCGAGGGAAAACTGAGGGATTTTTAACGGTTCCCAAATTATACTACTATGATAATTACCCTAAAATCCATGTCATAGGTGGCGCCCTTTATTCGAACCAGTTTCAACACACATGCATAATTACGTGTAGCTGTAAAATCGGACGCACTGCATTGACATAAGGGCAATAATCCTAACATAGGATCACACTGGTTATACGGATACCCAGCTACGGTTTTGAATACACTTCTCCTTCAGAATACCGTCACCCGCAGTGAGCTAATACCCTTTTGAAATCGATGTATCTAAAAAATCGAAATTACGAAAGCGCTTACTGGTTCAACGAGAGAATGAAGAGCGAAGGCCGCCATGTCCTGTTGCTGCTGGACATGTCTCCTCTCATTGCGTTGCTGCGCCGCTCTCGAACGTCAAGGTGAAAATGCTGCATCCCAACACGACTTCTTTTCTCCAGCCGCAGGACGCAGGGACTATTCAGTCGTTCAAGAGCAAGTTGGAGCAGTTGAAGACCCGGTACATTGTGGGTAAGTTTGACAGACTGCTTGATAAAGCTGCAGAGGTAGGAAATGAAAATGTTGATACGCAGATAGAGTCTTTGTATACTGTAGACGTCCTCCAAGCGATGCAGTGGGATCAAGAAGCTTGGGAGATGGTAACGAGGACCACAGTGGCAAACTGCTGGCGCCATACAAAGATTATCGACGATGAGGTGTATGAGCTCGTTGAAAGCATAAAGCAGCTTGCTTCAGGACAGTAGCCTCATTACACTGCCGATAAATACACTCACTTTTATTCAGAATTGATTACCTTTTCTAATCAATACCTTTATCTATCTAAATACCTTTTATACTTGATATATTTTTACACTATTTTTGTGACGGTATTCTGAAGCAGAACTGTAGCTGATTGTGACTGTGTAAGTACAGTAATATGATCGTATCGGGCACTTCGTCTTGATTTATTCAGGTCTATTTTGCCTTACTTTAATCCCCATACCTTGGAGGGTGAGTTTTGCGATTCTGAGAATGCTGATTGGCTGCATATGAGATGCATCAAGTACTATTGGTGGAATCTTTCCAAGTGTTAGTATGATTGGTTGAATACATACTTTGCTTCCAGATTGTGTAGCCATCCACCTGACAAACTGCTTGTGTGTTGACCTGCTGTATCTGTTCTCACATCTGACCTATCAGACATGGGTATTTGACCGTCACTTCGAAAACGCATTTCAAAAAACATACAAGCTTTCATTTTTACAAAATGCATATTATAGGCGGTGCTACAACTCTGAAAGGTTCTAATAGTACCGCATGTACATTGGGGCCACCTATGACATGGATTTTAGGGTAAGGTAAACGACCAGTTTAGTGCACGATTTTGGATTAGTTGGGAGATTTTATCCAGTAACGTAAGTAAAACGAATCGGATATATCAGAAAACACCATGTTAAAGCCCTTTTAGCGGCGGTTTTTATCCACATCGTTGCAGCTTCATGACCTTATTTTACAAAGTTCTGCGAGTTGGAGAAAATCAGTCGAATTTAGGCCCTTTTTTACTAGGTACCGGTTTAGTGCACGACTACTAGACGGATGCTTTTACAAGCATTTCTTTGGTAACCAATCTGCCTGCGATGTCGATCGTTGCTCTACGCTTCTTCTGCATGTGTACAGGCTCTGGAGGGAGAGTGAGGATCGCATTCTGGACTGTGGCGACCAAATTCGGGCGACGAATAAGCCATGATGCATTATCAAAGTCGCCTTTCACTCCCCCAGCTTGATACTCACCGAGACGCTTGTGTAGTTGAACCAGAGAGAGAGGGTTGAGTCCAGTACCCCGGAAGCCCTCGATTGCATAGCTAGAGTGCTCAATGATGGCGCTGCGATATGCATAGCACGCAATCTTGATGGCTGTCTGTTTGGACAGCGCTGGTCCACCGTTTCATACATTTGAAGCTATAGGTGCTCGCGGACGATTTTTTTGAAAGGCTTGAACACGGCCACATCAAGCGGCTGAAAAATGTGCGTCGCTTTTGCTGACAAGGCGATCATCAGGATGCCATGTTCGCAGCAGAAGTTCACCGACTCTGAAAAACAATAACCCATTGACTGGGATTATGAGGAAGAATATAATGATAAAAGGTTTTGCAGAACTTGCCAATATTCACATGCGTGGAAGAGTTATGCAAGATCAAATGACTGACTTTTGAATCGCCTGGGCTTCCAGTACGGTAGAGAAGATCACCGACCAGTCCTTGAAGATCGTGGCATTCCTGAATTCCTTTGGCGTACCTGTGACGCGCGCGCCGTCAATTAAGAGCGCTGCGAGCTCTGTCTTGAGCAGGCGAACGCCAGGGAGGATGATGAGAGGAGAAACAGCGGAAAAAGACGACCTAACGGCCGCCATCACGGACATGTGGAAGTTGGGCTTGATCTCCTGCGACGACACGTTCCTAAAGCCTTTGATGGCAATGACGGTGCGAGTCGTGGGCTTCGGCGTCAACGAAGTCACGTCCATGTTAAAAACTCGCGACGAGTCGATCCTATTCTCGATGAGCAGCTTGACCATCGTGTTGAAAGGCATGTCGACCGACGACTTCCCCACAGCGTTTCGCACTCTCCCGATGATCTGCGCAGTGCGTGGTACGAGCACCGGGTAGCCACCAAGGAAGCGTGAGTACCATCCAGAAGTGAGTTGTGTCGACTGACTGGCTCTCGTGTTTTAAAAGCAATAAAAGCAATGCGTGAACAAGAAAGTAAATTGAAAGGTAAAATATAGTAAAGGTCCTCAGTTCGCTGTAAGCTAATCTAAGCCTTTCTCTCAACTATCTGTTAACTAATGCTACTAATATTACTTACATTAGTAATATTCCTGTGTCATCCCATGTTAAAGTAGACGAATCACTCAACCCTGCCAAGTACTACAGTAACAACTGTAATATGCATCATCAATCTTCAACACTCTTCCTTTTGTGCATAGATAGTGCTTTGTTGCATCTACTCGTTTTTCATACATAAAGCCTGAATAGAGGCTTCGTGTTTTCCTTTTGACAATTCTTTCGTCAGTGCATCGGTAACCATTTCTTCTGTTGGCTTGTATTCGATTTCCAGTTCTTTAGCTTCAACCTTTTACGAATGAAGTGAAATTTGATGTCGATATATTTTGTACAAGAGTGAAAAACTGGATTTTTCGCCAATGCAATAGTTCCCTGATTGTCTTGAAAAATTGTTGTAGGTACATCCATTTGGAATTACAAGTCCAGGAGTAATTGACGCAGCCATACCACTTGCTGAGTGGCACAATATAGCCCCATGTACTCTGCTTCCGTGCTTGATGTTGCTACCGTTGGTTGATGTTTTGATTTCCATGACACTGGTCTTGAGTTCAGAAAAAATATATATCCTGTAGTTGAGCGTCTTGTATCCATATCACCCGCCCAGTTTGCATCTGCGTAACCGACAAGCTCTTCCTTGTTCAAACCATTAAATCGAATCCCATGATTCATCGTAGTCCTGAGGTACTTGAAGATTCGCTTGTCTGCTATCCAATGACCCTTATTGTATCTCTTGCAGTACTTGGGCACTACACCTACTGCGTTCGCAATATCTGGTCGTGTGCACGTCATTACATACATTAGTGCACCAGCCAGCTCTCTGATAAGAAATTTGGGCACAAACTCTATATCATCTTGCATCTTGACCAGCTTGGAGTTGCTGTCAGCTGGCGTGTGCACGTCCTTGCACATTGCAATGCCAAACTTGTCAGCAAGCTTTTTGATGCAGCTCCTCTGGTTCATGAAAACATTTTCTTTGAACGGTTCCGATGAATTTCAATTCCAAGACAATACCCGAGTTCACCCAATTCCTTGATGCTAAACGCTTCTTTCACGGCTCGCTTGATTTCATTAGTTTTTTCTTCGGTCTTGGTGAAGATCATCAGGTCATCGACGTAGATCACAATTATATTGTATTTATTTCCCTTCTTGCTGATGTATACACGCGGATCCGCTACTAATGCATTAAATCTCATTGAGTCAAGGTGCTTGTTGAGCTTGTTGTTCCATTGGCGTGCAGCTTGCTTGGTTCCGTGGTGTACCCGTTGCAGCTTGCATTTCATGTTCAGATATTTTCCATCTTCTAAGCCATCCGGTTGGTCCGTGTGAATTTCCTCGTCGACATCACCATAGAGAAATGTGGTATCCACATCTACATTTTCTGCTTCCATGTCTTGCTCTGCCGTAATAGATAGAACAATGTTAATTGTCTCCTTTCAAGCAACAGGAGCGAACGTTTCAGTGTACTCGATCCCAGGTCTTTTTGTATATCCTTTCGCAACTAGTCGTGCCTTGATTTTGATTTTATTTAGTTGGTTCACGTTTGATTCGGAACACCCATTTGCATCCGACTGCTTTGTGGTTCGGTTGCATTTCTACAAGCTTCCAAGGATGATGATCATCTAATGACTTCATCTCGTTTTCTATTACTTTGCGCCATTCTTCCCGGTGTTTTCTCTGCATAGCTTCCTCGTATGTGTTGGCATTCTCTCCGCCTTCTTCAATATTGAGACAATATAAACCATCACAGCCGTCGCTTTCATTTAAATTTTCACGTGTCATGTTTGGATATTCTTCTTCGTAACGTAAAATTGCTTGTTTCTTGCGTACTGGACGAACATTGCTTTCAGATTCATTGAAACGGTTTGGGGTGCTTGATTTCCTTGTCGCCACAGCATCATTTGGGACTTCATGCTCTTATGTCTCCTTTTGTCGTGGATGACTTGGTGGTGTTGACGGTGCTTTTTCATTTCTTGGTGACGTACTTTCTTGTATTGGTACATCGTAGTGAATGTCTTCATGGTCCGTTGGATCTTCATTTACATCGGTGAATGTGATGACAGTTTTATTTCCCGATTGAGCTTCTCCCACGGTACAATGCTCAGTGAATGTGATGCTACGTGAGATCACGATCGATCCATCTTTCGCATTCAATAATCGATATGCCTTGTTCTCTTTCGAGTATCCGATAAAGCAACACTTATACCTGTTTCATCCAATTTCTTGCGTGTTTGTTTTGCCACATGCGCAAATCATTGAATACAAAACACACGCATGTGATTCATGTGTGGCTTCTTCTGAAAAAGCATCTCAAAATGGACATGAATTCAAATCCGACGAATCAGGCAGTACATTGCGAATGTCCACAGCGGTCATCATAGCTTCGCACCAGTATGATTTGCTCAATGAACTATCTTTGAGCATACAGCGCGACATCTCAATCAGCGTGCGATTGATCCGCTCGGCCATTCCATTTTGCTCCGGATTGTACGGTACAGTGTATTCCTTCTTAATATGCATCTTATTACAGAACGCGTTCATTGATGCATAGTTGTACTCGCCACCATTGTCGCTGCGCAATATCTTCACCTTGATGTCAGTCATCGTCTTGAGGTCGTTGTAGAACTTTTTAAATACCTCCGGCAGCTCACTCTTCTTTCGTAATGGATACAATAACGTGTAGCGGCTCTTCATTAGAATGAAGCTCACAACGTACTGATAAACCGACCTAGATTTCGGATTTATTGGTCCCATAATATCAAAGCAAACAATATTGTCACTACGTGTGCTCTCCCTTGCTTCGCTTTCTTCAATAGTTGAATTAAACGTCGTGCGTACTTGCTTTGCAATTGCGCATACGTTGCATGTGTTCATAGATGATATTCCCGTTCCACGAGTTAACCCATTCTTAATTATCTTGTTTATTGTGCCGTACGATGCGTGTTCAGGCCGACGATGACACAAATCTGATTCATTCTCCACCAAGTGACAATCGTCACCAGGTTCAGTGTTGAGGTATAGAAGTGTACCTTCCTTTCTTGCAGTTGCTACTGGCACGCCATCACAATCGACAATACACTCATTTCGCGTAATTTTCACAGTCATTGTACGTGCAGTGGCAGCAGTAAGCGAAAACAGATTTTTGCTGAGATCCTGAATGTGTAGCGTGTTTTCCAAACGTGCATTTATCCATTTAGTACCGGTCCATAGACGTAATCCGACCGTTTCATACCCAAGCACCTTGAGATTTGCGCCACTCTTTGCACTTGTTACGTCTCGTGTAGCCTTCTCTTCTTGTAGTCAATGAAGACGGCTCGGACCTTACTCATGTGTTCAGATGCACCACTGTCCATGATCCAGTTTTCACTGGTCACGCCTTCCGAAACATTGAACGCGACATTTGATTGATCTGAATCCCATCCAGATGCCTTTCCACTTGAGCGGCAGTCTCTCGCGTAGTGACCGATTCTCTCACACTTGAAACATGCGCCCAAAAACCCCTCTTGTCGCCCTTCATTTTGCATAGTTGCAATTCGTTTGTTTTTCTTCTTGTTGACAAACATCGCCGTTGTTTCTTCGATACGAGACGATTCATTTTGACGAACTTCTTCTGCTAAGAGCTTGCTCACCAAATCGGAAAACCTGAATTGAACAGCCGTCATCGTGAACGCTTGGATCAGTCCCTCATATAACGCAGGTAAGCTTTGAAGCATCGTTGCACAGGTATCTTCTTCGCTAGTTTCGCATTTCGTGTAACGCATTTCCATCACCAAGCGTTCAAGTTCCATGACGTGCTCACTTACGCTTGGTTTCGTCTACTTGAATGACGCAAACCTTTCCTTTAGCCATAAGCAGTTCGCCATATTTGCGGTACAATGAAATGCGTCGAGCGCGCACCATGCCTCCCGTGCGTCATTTGCGTTGACCACATGCATAAGTTGCGAATCGCTAAGATTGAGAACGATCGCAGCATGCGCCTTTTGCTTTTTCAATTCAGATTCCTCCGTTCCAACGACTGATTCCCATAATCTTTTCGACATAAAATACATCTTCATTTTGAAGCTCCGTAATGTATCATTTGATCCGTCGAAAGGCTCAACTTTGATGCTGGACTCGTTGATTGGGCTCATAACCACTTGAAAGGAATGCGTGAACAAGAAGGTAAATTGAAAGGTAAAATATATTAAAGGTCCTTAGTTCTATGTTAGCTAATCTAAGCCTTTCTCTCAACTATCTATTAACTAGTGCTGCTAACATTACTTACATTAGTAATATTCCTGTGTCATCCCATGTTCAAGTAGACGAATCACTCAGCCCTGTCAAGTAGACGAATCACTCAACCCTGTCAAGTACTACAGTAAACACTATAGTATGCATCATCAATACTCAACATCGTTCACTACTGCAGCGCGTCATGATCTCTATGCGGGCAACAGGTAGGCCGACGCGCTGCATGGCGGCAATCCACTCCACCAGGTGGCTCTCCAGATCAGCTAAGATTTGCAGGCTTCGTGCCACAGCGCAGCCCTTCAATCGGTATCCCACTTTTTTGGTCCTCCGCCTTCTTGAACAGCGTACGTAGCAGAACAGACGACTTCCGCGCGACCTCGGCGTACGATTCACCGTTGCGCACTCTCTCCAAAGCATCGACGACGTCTTGCTACTCGTAGTGCCCGCGGCGCCCACCATCTGCTTTCTTCTTCTTGTTTTGTCTTTACTGGCAGAAAATGCCCCTCCTTCACAAACAATCCCTCTCTAAAACGATAGATTTACTTCGCACACAGCGAATCGTGCACTAAATCGGTTTAAAACTCATCTGCCAATCAAATTGCTTAAAATCGAACTAACCAGATTTTATTGGATAGTAATCAGTATCGTGCACTGAAGTGATACCGTGCACAAAACTGGTCGTTTAGCTTATGTGTTTTTAGTAGTGGCCAATTTTGTACCTGCCCTACTACTGTATGACGCAAAATGTAGCCTGAATTGGAATGATAGTGTCTTGATCACAATAATCTTACAGAAAATCTGAGAGCATGGGGGAGATATCTGACTTGTTCTTTTAGGTGATGACGCTCTTTTTTATGTAAACAGTACAGAAGTGCCCCCCAATAGGACCCATCGAGAATAGCTCATTCGTGTATATATTTTTAGAGGTAAAATATATTATGAGGATGAAAAAGAATATAAGGTATACCGCACTTCTTTTCTTGTTCTCAAAGATGGAACAAATCAAATCCCGAGCTTAGTCTGCGTCTGTCCGCTAGTTTGGAAATAATAAGCTCTTGACAAGCTCACACAAGTCATCAACGAGTATTTTTTGTGTCTCCAATAATATGATATGGTCGTGCCCGTGAAAGACAACCATATTAACGCAAACCACTGCATAGCGAAAAGCACATCAACTTGGAAAAAAAGCAAATCTCCTTTTCTTGCACCTTTAATTTAGAGCTGCATCGCTCTAGATGCTCGTTAAAGTGGTCACCAATATGAAGATGCTGAATCTTGGCAATCTGGGCTTTCAATGAGCTGATTATTCCCGCGTCTTGAAGCTGTAGAAATGCAGTCGTATTTGGCGTGTGTATTTTAAGATTTACTTTTAAAGGCAGCCTATGTGACGAGACGTTGACGACAAGAAGGAGGATGTGGCGACCAGAAACAAGAATCTAGTCGTTCAGCTGCGAAAACCATCACATGAAGAGCGTTGGCGTCCTCCATCCTTTTTTGGGCTCTCGTATTGCAACCCAAGCTGTCCAGTGGAGCGTCCTTGGAAGCAGCGCGGTTTTTACAGATTCAACGAAGAGAAGTGGTAGCTTTGTAGCTCTGGCTTCATTGCCACATATAACGACCATTAACCTCTTTCATGGTTCTTTCTTCCTGCGATCCAATCTTTCGTGCTAGACTTGGATGGCGTGGTAACATTAGAGAAGAGCTGTCTCATCCCTATTGAAGACTTCACACTCCTCGTAACCCATTGTAATCTCTTTCAGTGCTATCATCACACTCTCCCCTGCATTCATACATGCGAGCGCTTCGAGGTCACGGTGACGCTTCTGAATTTTAAAAAGCCATCTATGCGATAACACCAGCGCCTGTAGCTTGACTGTATGTTAAATAGTTGCCACTTTTGACCAGCTCACGCCGAATCTTGGCCGCTTCCGCCCAAATGGTTGCACTAGGGATGATAGGATGCTTGTACCCTTCACTCTGACGTATCCATAGCAGCAAACACTCCTCAAGTTCTGAAGAGGAGGCGTTTAGTATTCTCCATTAGATTCCATTCAGTCACATTTGAAGGTCATTCAAGACACGATAGATCATTTCTCTGCCCGGTGTAACTGTTAGCTTTCACACGACTTCGACTATACAGCCAGGTCATGCTGTGTGAGATTTGAATGCGATTCATAATACGCACGTACTACTTCCTTTTGTGTGTGTCATGCATGCACGCATACTTATCCTGCTCTTTTGTTGAAATCGAAGGACAAATGCGAGGGAGATTTATAATAATATAGGTGATACATACCTGTCGGGATAAAGAGGGTATCTAATTTGGCAATGGATACTAATGGGAGGGAGATCTGTAAGGGTTGCTGCGGGCTAGCGAATCATTGCGTTTTGATTGGTTTATGGACGGAGGCACTTGATGCATTTATTGAATCTTGATAGGCTACGTTGAGACACAGCACAATCACTATTGATGCGCAACGATCTTCTTGGTTGACGTTGCATGAATGCGGATCCTTGTTGAAAATCCTCGTGTTATCCAAATTCGATTGAGAGTTCTTAAAACATTCGTTCACGTCTACGGACTTCAGATTAACACACTTTGGACCGCATTGCAGAGCATCATTCAAGCACCATCGCCATATTTGGGAAACACAAATAACTTCAAAGATGGTTGAAGAATTGCGTCTGTATTCATCAAAAACACGAATGTGTGCGAACGCAAGGAAAAGCTAAGCAGGCACTATGATTGCATTTTAAATAAATAACCCTTTCGGTACACTGTAGCTCTCACGCATTGCAATGAAAATGCATTTCTAACCCCGTACACTTGGCAATTGGCCATTATCAGCTCGTTTTTCATTTCCGTTGACGATGACCTGATCTGTAACGCCCATGTTCAAGTTATGATTGTCGAAAACGTTTCTGATGTGGATGACTCGTAAGGCTTTATTATTGTGATTGACCTTCACAGAGATGGAAGCTTTTGTATTTTCTCAAGCCTTCAAAATTTGTGTACTTCGTGTTTTGTACGAAGCACATACACAAAATCGAAAGCAAAATGCAAACATCCGTAGCAGTAAGCTCTAAAGCTGGTAGAGTCGATTTTTTCTTTAAGAAGAGTCTGCATTCGTGCGTACTGTGGACGCCGATTTGCAATCGTTTCTTTAAGTCGTGTATCGAGTCGGAAGGATCATTTGCAAAAGTATTAATTGGCAAACCGATTGAATCCCGAAAAGTCTGCTGCAATTCTATATTTTGCGAGAAAAAAAAATAAAGGAGTTATAAGAAATGTCTCACTAATTTATTTTGGTATTTTTTAGCACGCGCAATTTTCAAACTCCCTCGCGCAAGAAAAACTACGTAACGTGTGGATGTGTATGCGCGCGTGTTTTTATTCAAGATCCTGTTTCTGTGCTTTTTGTTTAGCAATCGGGAGAGAAGAAGAGAATGATGCTCAAAATCGTTGATCTCTAAAATATCACAAAATTTAAAAGCTGGCTAGAATCATGATGTCAACCAAATTAGTCTTTCCTGCCAGTAACAGTTTCCAAGACATCAACAAATGCCGCACAGGACGTTGGAGCTGCCGCCTGCGAAGAACTCGAGCCACTTTCTTGTCAACTACAGCCCGGACGTCCCATAATGTGAGTTTAGATGATTGCTGTTGAATCTATTGCTGCGTACATGTTCTCACGTTAAATACTTGTGATGCGTGACCGTGCAGTGAAGACCCATAGAATCGGAATGCAGGCAGTTTGGTGACGAAGATCGCGACGGTATATGGACGTGAGCATATATCGACCGAAGCGCCACCTTTCACACCGTGCTTCTTTTGCTTGTGGGACGACTTGTCCGCGTGCTTGAAGAGATACTCGGAGGAGAACCTGCTCGCTACGCGCTCTCGAAGTTCTCTGAAAACACCCGCATGGAACGCGATACCCAAAAGATGAAGTGAGCAGTGCACATTAGTCCATTTATTGCTGAATATATAATGACCTTGTTGGTTTCTCCATGTGCTTCTGTTCAAACTATGTTATACCTGTAGATTCAGGCTTGCTACGGTCCCTTTGTCGATCAAATTTGGTCACATCCAGTTTCTCTACAATCATGACTGCTTGCAGGAAGCAAATGGATGCGGATACGAGAGCATGTCAGTATCCGGTACACAGAATTTAAAGCACGCTTCATAGCTCAAGCTGTGCCTGTGATTATCCATGGAGACGTGCAGTGGAATATACGAGTATTCATATTAGGTGTTAAGAGTAATAGACCCACATCACGACTTCAGCAATCCTATAATCTTGCTCACGTACAAAAACAGAGCAAAAAAATTCGAATTGTTTTTCACTTCAAGTATAAATTAGATATGTAGTTACAGTTTTTGCAATTCGGGATATTGTACCGAAATGCGTAAAGACGATAAGCTGCCCTTTTGTAGTGGTCGCAAATACCGAACATTTTTACTATTGTTTGCAACACTTCGTTATTTTGCATCACTTCGGTAAGTGCGACTAGAGCCTGGTGCTTAACCGTACATCAAGTCCTTTCAACCTGAATTGTATCAAACTAAAATTGTACTCGTATTTCACATTTTCAAATAAAAATACGGCCGAACTCAAGGCGAAACGCAAAGATAGAATATGCGAAGGTTGCTCGAACGTTGTAGCAAAAAAGTAGAGTGAGAGAAATGTTACTCGATGAGAACATCATGCCAAAATATAGAGTTGCTGTAGCGAGACTCATTAAATCCTGCAAAAAGCTTAGCCATTTGAGGGCAGGCTTCTACGAGTACACATTGAGTAAACTCTTCTGGTCTTGCAGAGAATCTTCGTGATATATTGTCCAAACTACATACCCCTTCAAAATAGTTACATGGACATATCGAATTTTCAATTCCCCTAATAACTCTCATACAAACCCTCCGACACTTTTCAAAATTGTCGCGCTTCTCACCAGCATTCTCACAATACAACAAGAAGGAATCAATGGTCGCCACCACGCATGTACGCCTGACCAATGTCCAGAGGCACTGCGAGAGCAACAAATTACCGACGGGAAATAAACCTCACGAGCTTGGCGAGTAGGTTGTGATGGCGTTTAAGCTCTCCAACGAGCCGTCGCAAATGACTGTGCACCGCGTGCTAGCTGTCGAGACGGACTGCGAAGACAATCCAGACCAGAGGCAACATAAGTCCGCGCTATGCCCACGTCTCGAATCCCAACTAATTAGTTGGGTGTGTGACTGCGAGCAGTGAGAAAGGCCTATCGTGATCGGCCCTACAGTTCGAGGGAAAGCGGCTAACATACGAATTGAGCCGCTCCCACATGCGTCTCCATCCACAGCTCCTGTGCTCTCGTCGCTATCATTCTCTACTCGTGGGTGTGCATATTTCAGAAGCATCAAAAGCTCACATCGAAGCGCTTTCGTGGGAACGCTGCGTCAACGAATTCAATCATGGTGGAGGAAATGATAGCCGCACTCCTGGCCATCACGCAAGGCTTTGCAACGCGTGACATCTACAACATGGACGCGACGAAGTATTCATTCTGCGCGTCAACCCACAATACTGTCTCAACGAATCACATTTCAGGCCGCAAAACCCAAAGCAACGCCTGACTATTGCTGTTACGTACACCGCAGACTGCTCAGACAAGCTTCCTCTGTTGTTTGTTGGTGTAGTACGACAACCGCGCTGTTTTGTTGAAAAACTGGCAAACAACTTGGCTTCGACTACGCAAGCATCACTAAGGGTTGGATGAACATGGAGCTTTCTAGAGTTGGGCTCGCCGTTTTAATGATTGCATGCGCACGGAAAAACGCCACGTCTTGTTGCCGTTCAACAATGCTCCTATCACTGACTCAGCGAGTTCCTCTTCTACGTCAAGATGAAACTTTTAGTACTCAACACCACTGAATAGTCTCAGGATGCCGGCGTTATTTAAACCTGAAAGACACAAGTTGAACGGCTCAGGACTCGTCATGTAGTGGATAAGTTTGACGAGGTATTCAACCACGCCACAGACGTTGGTAAGGAAACCATTCAGCGAGAGACTGATGTCTTGTTCCGAGTAAATGTACTTGTGGCTGTGCAATGGACAAATGATGCTTGTGAAATGGTCACTAGCACGACACTTAGCAACTGCTGGCGGCGCACTAGAATCCTAGAGGACCTCATGTACGAAATAGTTGAAAGTGTAAAGGGAGGCGTCGTTTAGGAAGGCATTCAATAAGATTTCTATTGAACTGATTGGTCTGTTCGGAAATAGTAGTTCTTTTGCTTTCCGAGTATCGTTGCGATAGAGTGCAGCTACGATGACATAGACGGAACTGCGCTGTCAATTTGACCTTTATTATTTGATACGTCCATTTTTGAGGAAGCCTTCCACAAGTGATACACTGAGGTCGGATTTCCCATGTACAGATACTGCAAATTTGATATGACCCCTGGACAGAACACGCATCATATATAAGAGTTCAATCATATTTGAAAAGTGGTGACCCTATCCAGTCATTCTTAACTTCCTACACACCAAAGAGATCATTGATTCGTGGAGGGCAGACCATCCCAGCCCGTTCTCAGCCACAAGCACTTTGGCAGATTACATTTTCCAAATCACTACGATGCCGTCACGACCGAAAGAAAATGGTAATCTGACATTCGAGCAGAAGAAGAAGACCTGCCTGTGGAACGAAGCGAATGCCGCTCTCACGCAGCTCCAGCTTACGGCAAGGGCAATACTAGAATTCAACCTCGTCAAGGCGCCGCTCCAGGGGCCAATATCTGGAATCCTGCGTGACCACAAGAAGTATATACTCGTAAAAGAAGCGGACCACAAGTGCAAGTGAACGCGGCCGCTCGTCTTTCCAGCTGTCGATATAGAGCTTGCGAACTGGGTGCTGCAGTGTTAATCGAAACGTGTGATGCTGAGTGGAGTTTTAATAAAGCAAAAGTAAATCGTTTTGCAACGCTGATCGGTGTCCGGGACGACCAGCTACTATCGTTCTCTAGCGGCTGGCTCCAGGCATTCCAGAATGCCATGGCTTCAGAAAAATGAGTGCAAACGGTGATCGTGACTAGGTGAACACTGGGGCGATACCTGCGCAGCGTGATGCGATTCGTTAAAGCTTGAAAGGGTCCCGCTAGCCGACATCTACCACATGGACGAAACGGGACTCTTTTACTGTGTCGCGCCCGACAAGACTATCGCCCGGCGTCCAGTGGAAGTATCGAAGAAGATACAGACTCGCGTTACCGTTGCTCTGACGTGCAACGCAGATGGTTTAGATAAATGCGAGCCTTTTATCATTGGGTATGCAAATAAGTATCGCTGCTTCCAAAAGAAGAGTGGCGATCAGCTGGGGTTCTACTACCGCAGTAACCTCAAAGCGTGGATGAACAGCGTTCTGTTTCAGAGTGGCTACGTGATTTTGACGATAACATGCGCTTCCAACGGAGCAAAGTCGTACTCATCCTCGACAATGCATCAGCGCACACAGTCTACCGCATGGAGTTGTTACGATATAGAAGCTGCAGCTAATGGACCCCGGGATCATTGCATCATTCAAGCTTCGATACTGGCATCGACAGCTCCAGAATGCACTTGATCTGGACGAGCAAGGATCTCAAGCCAACATCTACATAGTTGACCAGCTCACAGCGATGAAGTGGATCAAATCATGCTGGTGAGAGGTTCCGAGCGAAGTCATCTTGAATTGCTTTCTGCTCACCGGCCTTGTACTTGGTCGTACTACCACCTGTAGATCGCAGATAGACGCCGACGAGCAGCTGAACATCCGTCTACTGGTGAAGATGAAGCAGCTGTGCCTCTAAGACCCAATGGACCTTGACGACTTCATTTGCTTTGCGGAAGATTTTGACACAGAGATGGAAGCGTTCACCACTGCATACCTGCTGAGTGTAGATGGGGATGTCGTGCTCCCATACACAGCGCAAGACAACAGCGATGACGTTTAACCCTTGGAGTCTGGCGCCACGTCTGAAGGTGTCGCCCAGTGCGTATCCAACGATCAGCATTGAAGGTATGTTGGCCGCTACAAGAGCTGTAATTTGTATGGTAGGTGACCATCCATATCTAAAAAGACGTTCGATGGAAGGCATGCATACGCTACACCAGCGGCTACGTGAGGAGCTTCGGGTAGAGAAGGTAAATGCCCTTACAAAAACGTCGATTCGCAGCTACTGTTCGGCTGTGTCAACGATGCAATACCAATATAGAAACACGCAAAATTGATACTGAAAGCAGTTGCAAGAACCTTCGTTTCTAACGCAGCCACAATATTATTTCACGATTTTAACCCCTTTCCAAAATATTACTTTTGTGACTGCACGAGGGGGGCTTGACCCCAGCTCACTAGCGGAGGAGGGTCGGACCCCTACTACTGAGGCAATTTCAGAACCCGAAATAATTAATATTGATCAGCTTTCCATCAAGTACCATTTTTACCGATCATCAAGTTTGCTGCATACATTCCTATAGGAACCGATTCGGTAGACCAGCACCCAATCATATTTAAAAGACTATCATGTTTAATCGGAGATCCAATTAGCTAGGTTTGTCTGTATCACTTAGAGAGAAAGGGTGTATCTCCAGTAAAATTCAATTGGTTGAAGTAAGTTGAGCTTGCATTGGTGCTATGACCACCGATCGAAGATTTTGATCGATAAGAAACCACTTCTGATCAAAGTAACTTGATATTCAAGTGATCAGAAACTAGAACGTTATTTTATTTGCTACTCCACACAGTCATCAGCCTCTCATTTATACTAAATGCTTTAAACCAACACCGATTGCTTCCGCGAAGTGCCGAGATGATTTACCAGTAGTGTCCCCGTAGGATTTTGTCGTTTTAGGCCTTCCAGAATCGAAATTAATACAAATTTGCTCTCTGGTAGCTAGGCCTGAATGAGGTGAGGTGCAAGACCTATCAAATCAGTTAGCGTAGCGATTTTCTTATCCCCTCAATCTTGACGTTATACCAGGCCGTTCTGTTTTTATGCTTTTTATTGCTAGTATCCGCTGTCA
>CACSLJ010000449.1:0-16830 GCA_902706625.1 Albugo laibachii | reverse complement strand
TATATGAATATAGAGAAACCAGCAGCAGATACTGTGGATGATATACGACCTGTGAGAGCGCTCCTACATGGCAAGCTATAGGATGCCGGGTTTACACGTTGTGCCACATACATGTATTTGTACTACAAACGCTTGGGTAACGAGATGATCGTCAAGAAACCGCACGACGATGATCTTCTTGTTACGGCATCGCTGTTCAAGATGGTGGAAGATTTCGTTTTCGCGATGAGTACACTGTCCATGAAGGACCTCGGTTAAGTGAGAAATGTTTTGGGAACACGTATTGAGCTAAGTGACGGAGATGGCTACACGCTTAATCAGCAGGCGACTCTTGAGGAACTCTTGGAACAGCATGGGTTGACTGTAGCGAACGGGTTCACAGTCTACTAGGAGAGTATAGCAATGAAGCTGAAACGAACTAGATCAAGTAGCTGGTGAAGAAAGGATCACTAGGGGAGACAAGTATCCACGACCTTCAGGCGCTGCCTGTGGGTTGCGCGCTATTACCGGTCGCATATTACTTTTGCAATGCACAAGGCAGCGCATCGGACCTCTCAGCCGACCCTGAACATTGAAGATTTGCAAAACGGGTTGCAAGCTATCTGAAGGGTATACCTAGGGGCATAAATTGTTACTTGAGAGCTGGACTGACGCGGACTTCGCTACCGACAAGCGTGACCGGAAGCCCATTACCAACGGAGGGATTACAATCGTCGGTGCGATTATACGGTGGATCTGCAAGAAGAAGACCGGTGTATCCTTTCGATCAAGGAGGCGGAATTTACTTTAGCATCTCGCGTCGGACGGGAACTCTTGGGACTACGTGAGCTCGTTCGTGAGATAGGATTTCTGGTATCCGAGCAGATGACTATTATGATGACAACCAGGCAGCCATCAAGCAACTGGGGTCCAAGATCAGTATGGCAAATGCCAAACACGTGGACATCAGAGTGAACTTTATTCGAGACACCGCCAAACGGGCGGTGTACTAAGGCCTTCCCGGCACCTAGCTAGGCTGGCGGAATGATGAGCATTTTTCGGGCTGCGTTAAGTGAGAACGCAAGCGCGAGACGGCCGAAGAGGATTTCAAGAGTTGGACGTTGAAGTACGGGTTGAAGCGATGTAGCAGGTATTTTAAGGTACTGTAGCGAGGGCGAGATACTGGTTTCGACCGCCGGGTCTTGAGATGGGTGAGCGGCCTGCGGGTAACACGAATGGATGGAGCAGGACACATACGAATGGATGGAGCAGGACACACTGGAAGAAGAGAGCAGGTTAGCACGACTTAATGGCTAGAATCACATCTTCTTTCCCTCTTTCTACAATTTAATCTCTATATATAAAACCATTTACTTTAGTAGCAACCGTTCATGTTGTTCTATAAAAAATAGCGTGTTTTAATACCGGAAACCTCATAAAAATCAGATTTGTGCTGTGAAAAGGCACAACATTACAAGCTGATAAACATGTCGGCAGTACGGAGCATGGAAACGACGCACAGAAGCACGGTATTGTACGATGCAAAAGGCAGTATTTCAACTGCTGATAACTTCTGCATCTCTTAAGACCGTACTCCGATGCAAAGTGGCCATTGTAGGCGATGCAACAGTAGGGAAAACCGCGTTAGTCCAAGTATATAAAAGTGGCGGTCAAGAATTCCCAAAAAACTATCTGACGGTACACAATTCTCAAGAAGCTAAAAAGATATCTAAATACCGATGCAAGACGATTGATGTCGAATTGAGTGTAAAAAGCGTTCGCATTCCAAACACAAATGTTATTGTAGAGCTATTCCTAATCGATTGCCCGGGTCAAAGCGTCTTTAATCAGAGAGAATTCGGCGCTTCACACGTAAGAAATCACATGTACGAATGATTGAATGAATGATTGTTTGAATAGTATGAAGGCGCTTCTATGGTGATGATCGTATTTGATGTAAGCAATAAGGAGTCCTATAAATCAATCTCCAAGTGGCTACAAGTCGTTAAAGACGCCTCAGAAAAACATAAAGTGACAGGTGTTCTCGTGGGCGCTAAAACGGATCTACGAAGGCCAAATATTCTCGATTCAGTGACTTCAAATGACGCGCAAGAATGGGCGAAAACAAACGAAATGGAATACTTTGAACTATCTGCGGTACGAGGAACGCTTTTCTGTATTGAGAGTAATGGTACGGGTGATGCAGCATCAAAATACCGACATAGAAGCCCCTTTCCTACATATTGCAGAGACCTTTTATCGAAAGTATCAGAAAGCTGTCGAAGGCGCATGAGAGTGCCCACAAGTTTGTCGAAAGTACAACCTTAGAATCCTGGAACGACCATTCGGAAGGCTTTGTGCGCTTGAGTAAGGTCTACCATAATGAAATCAGTACACTTGAAGTCAGTATGTCATTTTTCTCGAGAAAGCAGAGATGACGCTGTTGAAGAGAGAAATGAGGGCGAAATAGTAGCCAATCGAGTGGTCTAATTCGATCAATCGGTAAATCAGAAAGAAATGCTTTCGACCGAATCAATGTGAAAATGGAGTCCTTTATTATCCAGCTTGATTCTTTAACACCTGGAATACCTTTTTCTTGATCCATTCCTTTCCGCATGGAAGGTATGTTTTGGTTTCTAAGTCTAGTCTAGAGTGAGTTGTTAGCGATTTATTATTCCTTACGAAAGATGCAAACGTACACGAGCGCACTCAGATCTGCGAGAGAATCGATGTAATTGTACAGATCTTGGATATCATACGTAATATTATGAATGTCGGGATTCAGTTGTCGTAGTTTGGCCTCATACATCTTCACAACACCGTCCATGCCTCCATTTACCGATTCAAAATCCAAATATTTACGTGAATTTGGATCCCGCGTATACTGTACCAAAATGATTGTATGCTTGGCTTGACGAAACTCTGTCTGATTAATATGAACAGGTGAGTAGCAGTAGGATTCTGAAAGGTGAGATCCTCCTAGTTTTTGATTGAGGAAGCTCGCAATAAGTGAAAGCAATTGCGTACCATCTCGCGTGTGGGAATTAGATGTACAGTATGTCTTCGAATAGAAGACTATTGACGGTAGCGTACTAAAATGAGTAGAAGGCGATGAAATGCGTCTGTTACGAGCGGCAAAGAAGTGTGGAAAGACAGCGTGTAGCAAACATGAAAAGTGATATTAAATCGTAGTTTGTGCCAGCTTCTTTCGCTGATTAAAATCAACTGCGATGACTGCGATGATCTTGATCATTTGCGTAATTTCCCCATGAAATAGTTCCAAATAGAAGTAGAGCCGCTGGTATTAAAACCGCTCCATTCTCACGCACCTTCCGTACTGCTTTGGATGGCATGGATTCGATGAGAGATTTCAACGGGTAGACTTCATTTGGTGAGAGATGACGACGCACTGTTCCTTCTTCAAAAGCTCTTTTAGCCCACCATTTCACGAGATTTGCACTTGGACCGCTCATTTTCGATTACTTCTCCTGTTAAGTTTGGTTGTGCGAACCAAACCTAAGAATAGAATGGCCGGAACGACACGGAAACGTTCATCAAATGACACAACTTTAGACGCCCCTGAGAGCGCGATAAGTGACGCAGAGAAATTTCTGAAGAATGCTGAGAACGCTATTGATGTCACTTTCTCTCCATGCATTGTATTACCGGGTGACGACCTCACTACAACGATTACCAAGAGCGGCAATCATGTCAAGTTAGGTGCTACTCTGCATTAAAAATGAGGCAAGACAGCAAACTGACAGTAGAAAGTGAGCAGGAAGCGGGCTGAAACACATCAAAGAGCCACACAATCGAATTGTGGCCTCCAATTGCGGTATTCTGAGATACCGTCCTCCAAATCGATATTGGATCGATTACGACCATAAAAGGGTACGTGCATCACGATTGGAAGAATTGTAAATTTACAAAATATATGCAGTATATTGCTTCTGTGGACGACTCCGTAATCGGCATCGTAATCGATCGAAATGCGGAATTTTATCGTCTCAACATTGGATCTACGTACGCTATATTTCATCCATGAACGAATACTCACCAAGGTTGTATAGAAATACGGCTGTCCTGGGCACATTGGCATTTGATGGTGCGACGAAACGCAATCGTCCAAACTTGCAAGTTGGATCATTAGTATACGCTCGAGTGATCAAAGCAGATGTGGAATGCGAATTAACATGCGAAGGTTGTAGGCTTTGATTTTCTTGAGTCGTTGTTGACTCGAAATTTGTAGCGCCTGCAAACGTCAATAAACGGGATTGGATGACTGGACTTTCTATTTATGGTGAGTTAAGTGGAGGATATAATTTTCGTGTCTCCATCGGATTCGCTCGACAGCTTCTAAGGGCTCAAGACGACTCCATTTTGCATCTTCTCGGACGCACCATATCATACGAGATTGCTATTGGTCAAAATGGGATCGTCTGGCTCCAAAGCAAGGCCAATCAGCATACAGTATTATTAGCCAATGCGCTGTTAAATTCGGAATGTATGACACAAGCGCAAGTAGAAACGATGATTCAGACGCTTTTAAAGGCAATAGCCTAATAAAGATCTAATCGGATCGCTATTCTTGTGCAGTTTAAGCTATTAATAGCAGCGCTCGCCTCAAACGCGCATTGTATTGTCAAATTATATCTCGTTCAAAATGAATGCGAATGATGGCGTCAAGGGAATGGTTGCACAAGAAGAGAAAGAGCTGCGGCGTGTGTTTGAATATGTAGCTTCTTATCGGGCAAAGAAGAAGCTGCAGAATAATGTCATAAATCTGAGTGAGCGCCGACAACTTTTACGGCAGCAATGCGACGACCCTGATTTCACTAATGTAATGTGTAATGACAAAGAGCCAAGGACGAAAGAGCAACTTCAAATTGAGATTGTTCAATTGGATGATCTGATACAAAACTGCAATCTTGAGTTAGCAGCATTGCAAAGTTCTAATGCCAAATGTATACGCCATGAAGATCTGTATGATGTGATGAAAAGTTTGGGGAAAACATGCACAAAGAAAGAAGTTTCTGATATGATTTGGGAAGCCGATGAGAATCTAGACGGCGTCATTGATTGGACAGAAATGTGTGGCATTTTCAATCGTATTCTATTGGACAAAACAGAATTAGAACCTGTCAACTTCTTTAACGTTATCCAGTTTTTAACATACGATAAGAAAAACAGCGGCATTATTAACGCGGACGACACAATGGCGATACTATTCGCACGCTACGGATCCGCGCAGTTGGAATTTCGTATGAAAGAGATGTTTGGTGAGCATACTGAATTATCTCTCGTGCAATTTCTCGAACACACGAGTCAGAAGCGTAGAGCCAATGCAGAAGTACGAGTAAGAAAGAAACTAGAATAGAGAAATGCCACCTATTGCATCGTTATGCCAATACTTGGGTATCTACATCATCCTAATGTCAATCCAACTCCAAATTTATGAGCATTACTTTCCAAATTCTTTGCATCGAAATGTACGCTCGTACTTAGTGTCACCGATGGGCGAACTTTCTGAAGTGCGGCCAATGCGACAAATCCGTTGGAATTCACTTTTCCGGCAAAAGTTGTATCGGCATCGACTCTGTATCTTCCTCCCACCGTTAACGTGTTGGAAGCAGTCTTCAGATCATAGTCCAATACACCGGCATAAATCGTATCTTTCGATAAACGGTGGTGAAAGGAGGCAGAAATAGCGGTGAAATTCTTCATTGTTGTCAAAGTTGTGGCGAAATCCGAGCCAACAAAACTCGCGCCAACATTATGTTCCACGAGAGAAGAATTTTCAACGTTGAATGCCACACGCCCACCGATGAGAAAGTTTTCATGAACAATTCCAAGTGAAGTGCGAACATTACTACTGATAAAATCAGCTTCAGTACTGAATGCAGCTCGTTGTTGCTTGTACTCTGCTCCAAGCACTCCAACAGGATTCACTCTAGTCTTTCCTGTAGATCCATCTTCCAATTTGAAAGTGAGCTTGAGTCCCTTTGTCAACACATTCGGTGCTTCTGCTTCAGTAACAAGCCTTCCCTGACTTGAAATTTGTAATTTCTTGCAGATAATTCCAGTTCCCTCATGAGTGAATCCTGTGCCCACTTTGGCGAGGATTGAGTTGTTGTCGTTCATCGCTCCCTCAGTTGTGAATACGACACCGTTTTCCGCTTTTGTTTTGATCTTTAATTTTCTTGAGAAATCATAATCGTCGCGTAATGTATCGCCCGCAGTTTTGCCGAAATCTTTGAATAATTCCGCTACCATTTTCGATGGATACAAAAGCTCCCCGGAAGTATGCCGAAAGTAGTGTTTTCTATAAACTAGGGTATCGCTCCGATTGGATAAAATCATCCAGCCGACGTCCACCACAAACATTCAAACATTTCACTCATTCAGAATGGTTGTGCTTTATAAAGACATCTCAAAAACTGCGGAAAACATTCTTAAAGACGATTACGACTTCTCTCGAAAGCTTAAAATCAAAAGTACTGCATCCAATGGCGTCTCCTTCACCACAGAAGGCGAAATGAGTGCGAATAAATCGATTTTGGCAAAGGTTACAGCGAGTTTTAAGCATTATAACACGGGTCTTCACATCAAACGATTACAAGTGAACACGCAAGGACGACTCATTACGGAAGCGGAACTCGTTAACTGTGGGTGTCACGCGCTAAAATTATCTGCAAAAACAGAAGATGGATCAAAAGTGAAGGACCCGCTTGCCAAACGCATTGGAGTTCTCGGATATGAATATGTAAAAGACAATTACGCAGTGGATGGACAACTTGATATTGGAAAGAGAATTGTGTATCAGTCTGGTATCTTCCAAAAAGACAATTACCGCATTGGAGCTCAAGTTGGCTTTGGGCTGGAAAAGAACGAATTGGTGGATCATAATGTGGCCATTAGCTACACTGATTTTGAGTATGCTGCGACACTTCAAACGAAAAATAAGTTTTCCAAACTTGTTGGCTCTTTCCATCATCGTGCTTCACTTCGTACCATATACTCGGCTCTATTCAACTATGATGTCAAGTCGGGTGCTAACTGCCTCACTGTTGGAGGTCGATACCTCGCGGATCCATGGACCGAATATGCTGGCAAAGTGGAATCCAATGGTCATATCTCATTGGCTCTTATCCAAAAACTCCGCCCCTTTGTGTCGTTGACCACAAGCACATCGATTGATGCGAAGAATTTTGAGGGTGACGCACATAAATTTGGGATTGCGCTCACTTTGGGCTAAATTCATTCATTTGTACGAATAGCGGAGCTATAAATAAGCGAAAGAAGCTTGTAACGTGCGTCGTTTATTTTCATCCAATTTGCGAATTTCTGCGTTTCTTGGACATAAATACTCAATTTCTGTTAAGATGACAGACCTGCATTCTTTATCATGGCAGGAAGCGTTAAAACGTGGCCTTATGATTCAGTGACTTTCGGGTACGATCAGACAAAGTATGAGAGTAGTTTAGCGGCTATGAGTGAGAAACGCTCTGAAAGTGATCGCAGTACGAACCACTCGCGTTTTACTCGCATGAAAGATAGCGTTCATTTTGGCGATGGAAAAGCACGAGATTTCGTTACATCCAATCAGCAAATTGGAAGAGGTGGAACCGGTCCTCAAACCGTAATGATGTCGGACCGTCAACCGAAGGAAGTGAAAGGAAAGGTTGTGATGGGATATGATGCAGTAAAGCCGTTCTCCGAGTCACAAGTAGCGTATAAGTACGATCCTATAGCTGCAAAAGAAGCCATTGCGTTCAGAAATCAAGTGCGTGAGCGTTCCTGCGCACGAGTGCCGCATAGTATCTCATGGAATGATACGATTGGGTATATATCAGAGTCTAAAAGCAGCTTTTTCGACAAATCAAAATTGAGTGTGTCGGTAGCGTCGTCATTTGACAGGAAAGGAGGTATGCGTTGTATCTTTCCGTAATTAATTGTCAAAACACGAATACTTTTGTAGATTTAAGTGCCACACATTTCATCCTTGGCGATGATGCGTTGGATTACACGACTTCGAGTC
This sequence comes from Albugo laibachii, assembly GCA_902706625.1. Taxonomy (NCBI): domain Eukaryota; phylum Oomycota; class Peronosporomycetes; order Albuginales; family Albuginaceae; genus Albugo; species Albugo laibachii. The sequence goes on along the minus strand of CACSLJ010000449.1, from coordinate 8,813 downwards.
ACATTCCTCCATTAAACGCAGCAGATTTTAGCGTATACGGGAAAAGACAACTAATCTCTCGGATGCGTCAACAAGACAGTGTCGAAATTGCATAATAAAATCATATTTCTGTTTATATAATGTGTCACACATTAAAACTCTCTCCGCACCCGCAACTTCCCTTTGCATTTGGATTCTCAAACACAAATTCCGATGCCAACGGCGATGTCTATCAGAATCTCATCAGTTTTCTATAGTTGTCACATATGTACGTACGTGGAAATCCATTGTTGTGCCCACAACGTGAAAGAGCGCTTTTGGTTCTACAAAGACGCAAACGCCTTTGTCCTTTACTTCTTCCTCCAAAGGAGCTTTTCGATCGGCGTAATTCATCGTATAAGACAGTCCATTGCATCCTCCTAAAGCCCAAACGTTGGTACAATTATTTGCATAGAGTCTGCAGTACGTGTTCGAACGCCTAAACGTATTCCCAGTGCTTCCGGTTTATTTTTCATCAACTCGCGAATGCGATCGGCTGCCGCATTGGTCTAAAAAAGAGATTTTGAGTCTTGCAAATTATTGCGCATCGATTTCGTACTATTTTCAAAGGCGGAGGGAGTTCTCTCCTCCACCTCTCATTCTTTGGACTTTTAATCGCTGTTGAAGACGATACAGAGTAATACTGCGATAGTTTGCTTCTTGTAGCGCTCCCATAAAGAGCAAGAAATCGCGACCTGCGACTCATTGAACTCATTTTTAACACAGCTATCGTTACTCATGTTGGTTAACATGGCCTAGCGTTATGTAACATTCTGTTGAAAAAATGCAACTGGCCTAAAAGACGCAAAAGCGGAAAATATGCGATCTTCTCATCTCTTCCAAGCGGACGGAATACAGCTTGAATTGCAATTCTAGAACTGGCCATCAATGTAGTCTAGCTCGTACAATTCTATTGCACTGATTTGATTCCATAAAAAGGACCAGAATCTTAGATAATCGGTTTTGAATCTCAAACAACAACATCAATCGAATCAAATGCCAATTTTAAAGTATTCCTTCACTCCTTCCAGCAACTCCTGCTCACAGGACACATTCTGTCTCAAACCTGTCGGAAACTCAAATTTTTGGCCCGTAATTAGCTCAAACAACAAAATATATCGACTGGAGAGCTCAGTCACAAGCTCCGAAGGCGCCTCTGGCAGGGTCTCTACGCTGTAGGGATCGCATCGCTCTTTGAACCAAACCCTCAGAAACTCTTTGTCGATACTCTCAGGCGCTTGTCTGAGTTGCATGCGCTCTTTATACGATTTCTGAAGCCAAAATCGACTCGAATCGGGCGTGTGCATCTCATCCACAATGAGAATCGTTCCGGTCTCATCGACTCCAAACTCATACTTTGTATCCACCAGGATAAGCCCACGTTCCTGTGCTCGTTGTTGCCCGTATGCAAAGAGCTCCAACGCTTTCTCACAGCAGTAATCCCACTCACTCTGTTTCATTAAATTTGAAGCGACAATTTCTCGACCTGAAATGAGCTCATCGTGAGTTTCACCTTTGGTGGTGGGCGTCACGAGGTTCTCATGCAATTTCTGATGCTGCACATACCCATCCACGAGACGATGACCACAATATTCTCGACATCCGCTCGCGTAATGCGTCCACATTGAAGTACTAGTGCTTCCAGTAATGTACCCGCGAACGACAAATTCCACAGGAAAGACTCGGCAGATTTTCCCAACGATAGCGGATGGATGTGGAGATGCAATCACATGATTTGGGACGATATGCTTGGTCTGATCAAACCACCACAAACTGGTCAAGGTTAGCACGCGACCTTTATACGGGATGGAGGCCAACACGCGATCAAAAGCGCTTTGGCGATCGGTTGCAATGAGTAAAATTCTGTCTGGAAAGCGGTAAATGTCACGAACCTTGCCGGAATGGCGCGTGAATGGAGGAAGTAGAGTCTTTAGAGGTTCCAGGGAGGTAGAAGTGATGCGATCGTCTAAATTAACGTGTGGAGTGATATGTTGCGTGAGGTCTTCCATGAGGCGAAATGGCTGGTTGTAAATGCGTAATGTGGCACTGTACACACAATCACATGGAAGGCGGAAGAGATGTATTTTTGATGCTTAACGGGTTTTCTTTGCATTCAAATCGATAGAAAGGTTGCCTTTCTCATACCACGCGGATAGAATGTAGGCGAATATCACGATATTGACCATAAAGACCGCAGCGAATCCGCTACGAATTGTGCCTTTGGAGTGAGACGAAGGAGAGAAGGAGACATCACAAACCTCCACATTTCCGAGTGTTTCCAGTCTGTTACAAGCGATTTAAATGCAGAGATGGTAAAATGGTAAGTGTAGAGGTACCTCGAGCGATTCCTTTTATCAGAAAAAACGTCCCAAGAGGAAGAACGATCATAAAGCCTGTGAATAGAAAGAATTTGGCCCACACTGCGCGATTTGCGTCATCGATGCTGACAGAATCTCTTCCATAACGTCGTCAATGGCTCGGTAGCTAGAGAGAAAGTGAGCTGTACCTCTGTGGAGATGGATTTTTAGGCATTTTTGATTCGAGTGATTGGTGGAAAGTTGGGACTTCTATGAAAAGTGTCGAGTTCGCAAGGAATGAAAGCAGATACAAGGAGTATAGATACAAATGGAACGCTCAGTACATTTATTAGAGCTTGGTGTTGATGACATTCCTATAATTCGCGGAATTCTGCTTCTTGTGGCGCATTTGCGTCCGTTTTCATCGCATTTTTCAGCTTTATGTCTTTGCTAAAAGCACCGAAGCGTTAGTCTCCAAAGATTGCAGAGTTCGTTCTATACCTCGCGTTTGCCATCACTAAATAGTTGCTCAAGCCTCTCACTGCACTGTGACGCACTCAGTTATCCATTCGACTCAAATAAGCGTCACTTACTTTGCTTTGAGAGCCTCAATTTTCTCTGGATCCGTTTCCAGTTTCCCTTTATCGAATTCTCTTCGAACGAGTTCTTTGATTGCGAGTCCTTTCTTGCTCTAAACGCACTTGTGAGACACTTTTTGTCATTAAACTGTCACTCACAGAGCCTCCAATGTGTTTGGCGAGCCGCAAGCAGTCTCTATAAAGCTGCAAGGAAAAAGTATTAAAAATTCTCGGCGTAATGTGAGCGCCTCACTTGAATGGATGTGCGCGTCATGACAGAGGAGACCGACATTGCAGTGAGCTATCGGCGTATGTGGAGGGTATCAAAAGATGGAGTCAATCCAGCCCGAAGACCAGAGCTCCTTCTTTGTATTGAGGTCGGAGATGGAAAATGGAGCAAACTGACGAGTTTCTGAGCGATTGAAATGCACAATCGGAAGGGATAAAAGGTGTTGAATGATCTCATTACACTTTGTTGGGGGTGAGTCATAGATACGCTGGAAGGAGTATCAAAGATAACGGGTCAAATGGAAAAGGTGTGTCAATGGAATTAGAGTTTTTACATTGGAATTAGAATTTTTGCATTGGAATTCTCGCATATGTATGTTTTCTTGCGCCACAGCGGACGATAATTGTGATTTGATGTGATACGAATCGACGGATTAGGCGAGGTGTCGGTCTCAACGGATAAATGGATGAGTATATCGCCTGAGAGCACGTATTTTGAAAGATATCTGTTGGTATTTGGTTCTGTGATCGCTCAAAGCATTTTGGGAATCGCATCAAGCAAAGGTTATCCTGAAAATTCACCTGAACGGAAAATTGATGACAGGACCTTCCGGGGAGGCAAATATGCGATATTCAGTAGAAGCCTATCGTATGCCTTTCGGTAATGAAGTAAACTTTATACCACGAGCAGAAATTTCCCATCAAAATATCCGGGGTGTCATGTTGCATGTGATAGAGAGCTTGAAGCTCCTGTCGATTGGTCTCTGGACACTACGAATTGCATTTATGACTTATGGCGATACTCCCGACACTAATGAGTGATTTTAGCGTGCCAAATACGTCCGGACAGCAAGTAATCTCCTTGATGGCTTGTAGATGTCCACAAATTTGTTGATTTGATGAGTCAGTCAATGGAAACGAGCTCGTTTGTAGTAAGTGATTGCACATTATCTCTTTTGCAGCTATTCTATCTGACACAAATCGTCTTGTACCAATTCTCGTTTATTCAGTTATGCAATCATCGCAAAATTCGACCTGTTTGAAACACGTTCTATAGGATTGCGCTGATACTTGGTTTTCATCGCCTTATCGCACAATTCCCTTTTCTCAATTTTGTGAGATTCCCATATTCGTGCCACCGACACCACCAAACTTGGGCGTGGTGATATTCAGAAACCGTATTTGTCTTGCGAGAGCTTCTCATATGGATGTAGAGCATGACTGAGAAAAAATAGCGTTTTCGGCAGCATTGTGACATTTGTGGTCAGACTTTACAGAACTTTCTAATGTATTATTCTAATGCACGTCGCTCGGCAGATCTAGGTCGGCAGGGCTCGCTGATAGAAGATTTTTCATCATCCCTTGACCTTGTTCATTCATTTGAGTGATGAATGCGAAGGGGTCCAGAATTTGAATACGTCGACATGTCAGATATTCCTTGCAAAAGTTAGGACTATGGCTGTCTTCATCGAGAAACTAAAGTTAGCAAACAAGAAGCACAAGGCTCAACAGCATTCATATTTGCATGGAATAGAGCGAATATAAGCTCCGGTGGCAAAGCATGGGTCAGTCATTAAATTGATCAACTCTGATGGCATAATAGATGAGAATTATCGAGTCTTACACTCGATGTAGATCAAAGCTTTGTACCTTTAAATTCTGTTCCCTTACATGAATAATCAGACTCACTCTTGTGTGATCGAATACAACTTCGTTTATATATAGCACATATAGCACATCCACACTGTATAACGCATATCTACATACTTCTTGCCCTGTACTTGACACGAGACACTAAAATCGCAAGGGACTGGTTCCTAACTCGATACATTTGAGTTTTGCAACTTCTATCGCCATTGTTTCTTCTGTTAAACCACGTTTGATTTATTTCGTTGAAGCATTATCATCGATCAAAAGCTCATATTATTGCCATTCAAACGTCAATTTGAATCATGCTCTACATATTACGTTTGAGCTCCGCAGCATTCAGTCTCCGTTGACGTATTCAACTTTGACTCTAGCAGCCAAATTTTCTCCACCGAAGTAGTGATTCAGAAACCAGTTGGGCCTGTGGGAATTTCGAAAATCGTGGGTCGCCTGTGCTTCACTTACTTGGCCTTGTGCGACGTGAGAAGCTACATACGAAGTTAGAAGATCTTCGCCTCTCACTCAGGAACAGATGTAGACGGGAATGTTCCCCTCGGAGTTTGTACATTTTCTGAGGATGCGTCCAAAATGGTTTATTTGATCATCACCGAACTGCTATTTGCTCAAAAAAATAACATTCCATGATCAAGTAAGCGTTTGTGTAGATTCGCTTGAGCAAATTAGATGAACGAGGACTTTATCGATTCGGACATGTGCTCTATTCGTAATATACAGCTCTTCAGCTCTGCGCGTTAGAATTGTACAGTATCTGCTTTCGCCGAGAGAAGAGCTTGGAGATTGCTTTCTCGCCTTTTCATATATATATTTTGTTGCGATAAAAATGAGGTTCATACTAAATATAGCTGGAAGGATTTATAGATGATCGCTTTGAGATGGCAACTTGTACCTTTCGAACTCGTCCGTTGACTCACTTGTTGTTTGCTAATTTAACGAAGCGATCATACTTCTCAATAAATGAGAATTGGCACTTTGTTTATCTCAATTTTCTTACTCCAACTCCGTCCACCCAATCCACAAATCAAGGAAGAAGATGTCAGGTTGGACTGATGTAATGAGCAAGGCAGTTCCGACTACAAGAAATATTATGTGCATATGAAGTTAGGTAATCGATTTGCTTTGATAACACAGGGCCTACTAGATCATCTACTGGCTTATGCGTCATAAATGTGACTTTGCTTTTCAGATGGTTCAGGTTCCTTACGTGTTCTCCAGGCTGCGTGTACATGTCTCCTATATATGGTGCAAGCTAGGTTTTCTCCATTTTATAGTGACTGAAATGTACCAACGCTACCCACGTGAACTCATTTATGAAATAGTTAAGTTCAGATACATTCACACTCATAAAACGCAATCATTCTATCCTACGTGCCCAGTGTGCCTTATTTTGCAGCTAAACAACCAGACTTTTTGATTCTTTTATTCGCATTGTCGAGAATATCTCAGTTGCGGTTCTCCTTCTCTATAAATATATGAAAGACGGGTTTCTCTCTGTCAACCATGCGAAGTTATCTTCACGAGGCTCAATACCAAGCTACTTTTTCTTTTGATGCGGAGGATTTCTTTCACGTCTTAATGAATTTATGATCAAGGCAGAAGGGTCAGAACCAGAATCTAAGATCATTTAAAAGGTTTTGTTGGACGGGGATGAGCATGTCGAAGAGGGATCAGAACCTGCGCACAAAACGGTACGGGATGCGACTGACGACACTAATTCTCTTCTTGTATCTGAATAGGACAGACGAGATGTTAGGACTACAACCAACTGATTGATTGGTGAGGAACTCACGGGGCGTTAGCAGTTTGGAACACGCAAGTGTGTGAGCTGTAGGTATGTACGAAAGAAATGTCAGAACATTTTTTTATCACAGTGCGGACTTCTTTGGACAGGTTATGAGCCCAACTACGAACTATGGCGACACTAGCAACTCGGCATGGGCGCCGCCAGCTACTGGCCACGAAAGGGCCATGACGGCATCTACCATGGTCGTCGATCCGCGAGCCCACGAAAGAGGCGCGGACGTGATCGAAAGTATCCTCAAGATGCTTATGGGGCTCGAAGGTAGCATGGAACGCATGGAAGCGTCTCAAAAGAAGATCGATGAGAACGAGTGACTCCGATGCGCAATCGAGAGAGGTCATTTAGCTCTCAGATCGGCCGCAACTTGGGATACGATTGCCCAACGCACCTAGACGCGCTTGGGATTCGGCGTCGAGGTGACAAGCAGCGCACGTTGAGTCACTCGGGACTCGGGACGCAGTACGTGGCACCAGAGTCGCGACATCGCTTCCCGCGCAGCAGGGGCAGGAGCACGAGCCCGAGACAGCACAACCTGTGCATCGAGTGCCGGACGCGCATCAGTGGAGGCTAGCAATCAGGAGGTTCGATGGGAGTGAGCTCTACCATGGGCTCGACTCCGGATTCTTTGACTGGAGGCGAACATTTCTGAGACAGGTCACAATGGCCCATCACGCGTGCGGTTTTGCCTGGTCCAAGGAAGTCAAACCTGACTTGCTCGGACACTTTTTGAGCGGCACCGCAGATCGTTATTACAACAATCAGCTGGATGTGTGGTGGACGAAGCTACCGACACTAGACCACGTCATGGAAAGGCTACTGCAGAATTTCAAGACCACAATCACGGCGTCCCAGTCGATACAGCTCGTCACGGCATGTAAGGACCCAAAGTGAAGCTGGCCAGAACAATATCTCTACTTGGTTGCGGTCAGTAACGCATGCGGCTGAGCGGAACAATAGGGGCTCGACAACATCGCGCACTTAGCGTCAGCAGAACTGAGCACAGTACTCTTGGCCAAGTACGACAATTTGAGGACCGACTAACTGCTTCAAGCCGAGGAGCTCGCCCACTTTGCACAGTCTGTGGAGCTTGAGATGCGCAAGGGCCGTGCGCTAGGACGGGATGTCGTTGCTCATGTAAATGATGTGTCAACTAGGAAAGAGACGTACACGTATCTTGGCTGCGTCAAAACCGGGCACATCAATGCTGATTGTCGAAGCCGAGACAGAAAGAATCACGTTGGACGTCGTGACAGATGTGGTGCAGATCTCGTTCTGGCTATCAACGACGTCAGAAGAAAGATCAAGAGCTCGGTACCAAACAGAAAGAGCACGGATCTGCTTCCCGCAAATGACGGTGCAAATAAGGAACAAGACGAATGGATGTTGGAGATTGGCTCAAGTCGATACCTTGTGAGCGACAAATGCTTGTTGTAGGACGCGAAAGACTGCAGCCACGAATGTCACATGGCGGATGGAGAGACGTTAACGATAACAAGAGTTGGAAGCGTCCGCCTGTGCGTGATAGCAGAAGGTAAAGAGCGCACACTGAAGCTCACCGACGTTTACCTTGCGCCTCACCTTGGGCACAATATCGTGTCGTACGGTAATCACGAGCTCGAGGGTTTTGGTCTGACGTACAATAGTGCAACGCCCGCGCTCGTCAAACGCAGTAAAGGAGAAGTAGATTTCGATTTAAAGATGAAAAAATGCTCTCTACGTCCAGGCAGTGGCACCTTGCATGGAAGAGGCACGCCAGCTGACGTCTTCATGACAAATCCTATTTGACTAAGCAGTTGCAGGTTCTAAGTCAGACATGCAAATTGGGACGCTTATGGACTTCCACCAGCGACTCGGACACCTGTCGTATGACACGGTGGAGCGAATAGAAAGGGACCCCGCGTCGGGAATCAAGCTGACGGACAGGTGCCAACTCACATGTCTGTCGTGCGCAGAAGAAACGCCCCCAAAAATGGTCAATCCAGAAAGGACACCAGCATTAACTCACCGATTGACAGAATTGGTGGAGTTATCCACTGGGATTTGAAAGGACACAGGACGCCCAAGGACCGCCAAGGTAAACAATACCTTGTGTTTTTTTGTCGACCACAAGCCTAAGTACTATCGTGTGTTGCTGGCTCTGACAAACCATCGTATTGGTGATGTCTGTTGTTGTCAAATTGGAAAGTGAATATATTTGTAGGTCCTTAGTTCTCAAATAGATAACCT
>CACSLJ010000448.1:0-16888 GCA_902706625.1 Albugo laibachii | reverse complement strand
CAAGTGGCGATCAAGCAACTGAAAAGCAAAAAGAGTGCGGAAAGTGCCAAACGTGTGGATGTTCGTTTCAACTTTATATTCCATTGCGCTCATGCCCAAGTTGTTCAGCCAATCTTGTCACCATTGGAATTTCTGCAGAGGAGCTACTGCTGTATTTTAAAGAATCTTTGCAAGCTGTTAAAGCATAAAGTTTCGTCACCAGTGGACGAATCTGGTAACATGCCTAAAATAACCGGAGCAATCTGTCAGGATTTCAAGGTATATCCTCCTAATATGGGGACTCAGAGTATGAAAGACTCATACGAGGAGCAACTTCAAGAAATCCATTTGTCAGCGCACTGTCTGGTAACAACTAAGATATACTTTTGGAAAGATGGTCTTTTCTGGGGACGCTTGGCCAGGGTTTATAAAGAATGATTTTTCTGGATAGATTCGAAGGAAGGAACGGAAAAATCAGAAATTTGTCATCTTACTATTCACAGATGAGGAAGTCGATCTAAATGCTTGCTCTAACAATTGTGGAGCAATCAAACATAGCAAGGATTGCATGGCAGACCCCATTCATGTGACCAGTTTAACTCCTACTGATAACAATGTTAAGTGGATGGAGCGAAAAGAAAAGGCAGTACTCGACAATCACGAGTCAAGCGAGAGCCCTCGCTGTTTCCTGATACGACACTCGTCCAATGAGAAGTCGAATGTCGCGTCCACTTCTCAGAAAGTGAAATCTGGTCACCCTCATCAGTCTCAATCTTGATCAAACTATCTACAATCCCTCAAATTTATTATTAATGAGAAAAAACGATAGTTGCGTGTAAATATCTTGAGATTATGCCCGACATATTGTGACTACGAATCAGATCGCCTCAAGACAATCTCGATTCAAATTACAACTAGGTTCACGTACGAGATAACGATGTGAGGGAATCCAGCGCTAAGAGTCGCACTGTGGTGGTTGCCAAGTGGGATACGGAAGGCTGAAAAAATGTGGAAGAAAATGCAGCGTTTGAGGACTGCTTTCGATCTAACGCTTTCGAATAAAGGATCTGATGGATACAAAAGAAGATTTAACCGCAATAAAACATTTCGTCAATAATGTCATTTCGCAGCTCGGATAACATAAAAAGAGATGAGAAAAGAAACATAACCTATTTCCTGCTAACCTACCATTTTTTGATGCTCTGCTGCCGGCTTTTCTTGACTTCAAAGCAACATGTGGATACTTCTAACTCTATTACACAAGTCGGTGGAATTCAGATTTGTGCGATTTAGCTCGTGTCATTCACATGCTCATGTCAGAAACGTTTACCTTTTCGGAAAGCCCAAGTGCAAGGGACGCCACATCCGCTTAAAGTGTTCAAATAAGTTGATTCAAACATAAGGTTAGCTAGACAATTACATACCAAACCAGATAGAATTCGGAGACTCTTTCCCAGAACTCTTTTATTTCTTCGCGGGAATCTGTCGGTTCCAACGGATTGCGTTGATACTTGGAAAGCTGCTACATGGGGATTAGTTTCCCACGACAAGTTGGAGGTGATTCTTTGGGTTATAGAAGATCGTTTATGGACCCAAGCCCAGCCAAATACCCTTTATCGCATGTTCAAGGAAAAGAAGAGGATCATTGAGCTAATGGGGTATTTACATTACTCATATTTTGCACAGATCTAGGCAATACTAAAAGAAAGGCACAACCTTCCAGCTACAATAAAGTGGCTAAACCGCAAATCTTCAACAGCTCATATGCAAGCATATTGACACTCAAGTCACTGACTGAGCAATGTTAGAACCAGGTCACTGTAAAAGAAAGAATGGAGCGTAAAAGAATTCGCTTCTATATATTTCAGATTAACAAATGATTATTTGATCACCTGGATAAAGAAAAGCAACAACGAGTGCGCACAAGTATCCCTAATGGATGGGAGCTATTGTTAAGAAAACCGTAATACGACATGACCAGCTTCTATCAAAGAGAAACTATGTTTGGTATCCGCGTATTCAAGGCTGCTGGATGAGGTATGCCCCGAACCTCATTGAGCACAGTAACAACAACAAAAAACAAGCAAGTTCTCATGAACGCAATCTTTATATGCTTTCTCTATCGAAAAAAGCTACCGGCGTGTTGTGCGATGTTTGAAAAGCATGCCAAGTCCTTCCAAAGCTACGAAAAATCGATGCTGTGAGCGGAAACGGTCACCGAACGCTACTCAGTTTGAAGAAAATTGATTTACTGCGGACGAAAACTTGCATTCGATATCTAAACACAATTAGAAGTAATAAAGCGCACCTCATCAATACTGCCATCGACTCGAGATGAGGTTGATGAGCAATAACCCAAGTGAGAGTCAGCAAGTCTTACTTGTTGAGTCACGGCTATTTATGGTGACAAATGACAAAGTAGAGTGTATTAGAGTGAGCCAAACTTATGTCCTTAACAGTTCAATACCTAGTATTATGGGATCCACCAATACTTTGAGAAACCAGCTCCAGAGAGGCTCAGGCGACAGTGTAGTGGTGTCACTTCAACACTTCCACACACTCCCAAATACTTCTATATCACGGTAACTTTCTCCTTGATACCGGCCGCTTCTCGTAGAAGCTTGAATGTCTTCATTCCCAGTCCCTTGATCGGCATGTCCGCTAGTTGGTGCTTCGTATCGACAAAAGCGACCTTGGCGTTCCCCATCCTACATTCTCGCGGATAAAGTGGTGACGTATATCCACATGCTTCATTTGTGCATAATATACAGCATCCCTTTCCAGTGAAATTGCACCTTGGTCGTCCTTTCAGACACGTGTTTCTTCCTCTTGCTAGCGACCCATATATTTAATCATCGCACTTACCCAAAGCAGCTCTTGTGGTGCAAAGGCTCAGAGCTATATAATAGACTTCCGCAGGGCTGCAAGAGACTATTCTCTGGTACTTCGAATTGATAACCACGGGAGCTTTCCCAATCATCACCATGACCCTAGAAACAGAACATGGTCATCAGTGTTACTTCCCCAGTCAGCGTCCGTAAACGCTTCAGCAGTGAGCGTACCAGAACCCCCTTGGTACACAATGCCATGCCATGTTCACGAGTCGACCTAAGGTAACATGAAACGCGAATGGCTGCTTTCCAGTTTTGCATTCCACGGTTCTCGAGGAAACGTGATAACAGTGTCACCACCTACGCGATGTCCGATCGGGTACAAGTCGTGATATACATCAGACACCCGATAAAGGAAAGGTATTCTTTTGACTTCATATCATCACTTTCCGCTTCCGTAGCGGGTGAAAGCAACTTTGATAGATTCATGTTGGCACGCATCGGGGCCCAACAATCTTTGCCTTCTGCTGATTGAAATCGTCCACTACTATATCGAAGTACCGAATTTGCTTGATCATGAGCGTTCCGGCTTTCTTGTAGTGATCAATGTCCATTCTCACAATAATTTCGCCACGCCTTACTCCTTCTTGAAGGCTTTGCGTTTTTGAATGTCTCCTTGACTTTATATATTTCGTCGCTCGTCTCCGCAGCAATAATCATGTTATCCATTCAATGGCATACGCATACGAAAATATGCGAAATAGACTTCACATAGACACATTGATCCTCACTAAAGTTCTTAGAAATCTTCTTGAAGAACACACTTGGAATGGTCTTTTCCAAGCGGTTGCTGCCTAATTCAACTTAAAACCTTCTTACCCAGCTTGCCCAACATACCCTTAGCGTTCTTAGACCGGTTCCGCCAGGTCACTGCTCAGGAACGCTGTATTCGCGACCGATTGCTCCATCACGTAGCAGTATACCGCACACACAGGTAATGCAATTCTACTCGAGTTCGTTTTTGTTACCGATGAGTGAGTTTCAAAGGAGTCTACTCTGAATTTCTGCTTGAAACCGTGAGAAACAAGCCTAACTTATATCGGATCACTCGACCGTTCTCGTCACGCTTCTTCGCAAAACCCAACGGCGTCCAATAGGATGTGGAGCCGTTCAACATGCAATGAAGGTCCAAGAATGCTCTGTACATGCGAGCTGAGCTCATCTTTTATATCTGGAAGCCATGAATTTAAATTTTTACTTGAAATATCGCACAAGTGTTCGGCGTGTCCATAACAATTTCGATGCTCGCAGCCTATGGTAATAATGCATCATCGAAACAAATCTTTGGCTTTCGGTACACAACTGTACTCAAACTTCCACCCAGCAATCCGTTGACACAACATTGTAGTGCAGCATAATCTTTGCCTTCTCCATGATCGTGAGATTCATGCGTTTTAGATACTCCATTATGCTGAGGGCTATACGAAACTGTTCATTTTTGCATGATGCCGTTCCGAGTGCTCGTCTCGGCCACGGTCTTGTTCACACTTTCGTTTTCATTTTGTGAGCGTAGACACTTCAAGCGTTCACCTCAGCAACTTTCGTTGAGAACATGAAAACCCCTTCCGTTTGGTGGCCACCGTTATATTTTTTTCATGAAGTACGCCACTACATATAGTGAGTAGTCGTCCACGAGTGTCAATACGAACGCAGCACCTTCCATTGCGAATGTTTTGATTGAACACGTTGAATCCGTGTGCACCCATTCCAGCACACACGATGTCTTCGACAATGTTCTTCAAGAGAATGACGTTACGTTCTGTCCCCCCTTCATGCATCCTCTGCATAACGTCTCGATACATTGCTTGAACATCGGCATACCACTCTTGAAAAGCTTTGTTTTAGTTTGTGTGACATTTTTTGGGTGTCCCGTTCCATACGAGCGTGTCACGGCCCCCACTCATTGGCTGCCTTTGACTTCTGTAAAACCATGCTACCTCTTTCTGACAGTCGAACAGGAGCGCTTTGCCCACCTTTTTCCCCGTAGCAATCGTGCTGCTATCAATCCAGATTAGACAAGAGGAAAGCCACAACTCCACTGTCAAATCGCGTTCTGAGAGCTCCCAAACCGATAGTAGGCGTCGGGCAAGTCCTGGATGGATCGTATGTCTATCGTTTTGATGCTTCTGATGTTCAGACCCGTCAACTTCACTGCTCCTTTTCCATGCGCATGTAACGTTTTGTCAACTGCAATAGTAAACTCGACACGTTAGCGTTCAAGGAACTCTTCGTCGAATAGGTCAAAACGGTCTGGGGTCATGTCTTGCTTAGCACCACTTTCAGTAAACAGCCATTCTGGCGTTCTTCTCCCACGGCGAACACAGCATCAATCTCACAGCCGTCTCTCTGTATAGAACGGAATCGCTTCATATGAACCACTTGGTCACTAGATAAACTTATTGTAGTAACCTGCTCTATACCAAGTGTTGTGTGATCCATCACCGCTTTGATAAGCCAGTTTTCAGAGCGGTCCAGGTGACCGTGTAGCAGTGCCGCTCCAGCATTGCTGGTGAATCCACCGATCACGGAATCTTATATATTCATGATTTGACAAGGAAGTAAGCTGATAAGTGTTTTGATGACTCCAGAAGACGTGGATTGACCACATGCTTCATATTACAATAAAAACAACCTGTCATGATCACCCGTTTCGGCTGTAATATCCACTACTGCCAGTGGATTCTCAATATTTCCAGAGTGGTTGCAGCTCACGAGGTCACTTGATCAAGAAAGCATTGCAATCGATAGAAGTATTGAAATATTGGGCGACGCTCTACGGATCGAGAATATAGCCGCATCTAGTGCAATATTCCAAATACCAAACGCACCGCTTATATTGCGGAATGCGTCCTTCCAAATTTGCAATTGTGCTTTCGGATTTTTAAATGGTTTTGCGCTGATAAAGAACGCTTTGGGATAAATTGGAACACAACCCATACCAACTGTTCGACGAAGTCCAACAGATCAGTCCTCTATTCGATTTGGCATCCGATACGAGCAGCACATCAAAAGAAGATGTTTTGCGCCCTTGATGTTAATGAACGAGAACAAACCATCAGAAGACCTAAATGCAGATCAAAATGAGGCTAATTTCTACTGTGCGCCTGTTATGGTCCATTCAACGCTGACAAGGAAAACTCCTGGTGAAACCAAGGAGGGTAGATTATCGAGTGCACCGAAGAAGAAGAAAAGAATATCGGATGAAGCATGATATTGCGAATAAGCTGATTCAATAATACATTCTGTCTTATTCCAACTTATCACAAGCACAACAGCCGGCTTGTTTCTCTAGATATACGAATATAAGAAAACAACACCCCTGCTGTAAAAGCTCATGGATCCATAAAGGAAAGCGTGATGTTCGTATATAACGCATCAAGAACCGCAGGCTGCCCGAGTGATTGCAATGATTGTACATCCGTTGATGATTAACATCTCTGATACTCTGACACTCTAGTACTCAAAAGACGGAAGTGTATGAAAAAATAATGACGTGCAATGCAATAAAAGTGAGAGAAAGTACCTAACGTCTCATCGTGTCAGTACAAAATTCTGTGCCGTCTGTGGACGAGGCTCACGTGTCGTTTGCGGTGGCTGAATTGGTGGCGGCTTGCGTGGGACTGCAGTCGGAGCGTCGAAATATGCCGGTTCATATAACGATCCCATCCTCATTCGACGATAGCGCGCTTTATTGAAATCAGTGAAGGCGCTCGACCCGTTGAACGAGTGCTCAGAGGGTGGTAAAGGGGCATCTTCTGTCCGATGAGCCAGCTGACCTTGAGTCTGGAGCTGGTTTGCCATGAGTAGGGCTTGTTGCTGCGCCATCCCTGCGATGAGTCCCTCAAGTCAATCCATGCGCTCGGAACTTACATTGTAACTCCGACTCAAGTTTTCTTGATCCTCGGAGTCGGGCGACACCGCTTCGCCACTGCACGCAACTCGTGCGTTTTAGCGGCAGCTCGCAACACGTGTTCGTCAGTCCCAACGGCATCGCATGCGTAAGAGGTCCGATCGAGAGTTGAGTCGGAGCCTGTTGGGCTCATAATCTGTTGTTTTGGCGCGTAAGTCCGAGAAGGTAAATTGGGAGCTATGTATTATATCCAAACACACAAGGTCGCCTTAAGCATTTCCTACCATGTGATCTTTCGACCACGGCCTTTCAGTGAGATCGTTTTCTAACTGCAGGTGCGCGAAAGTCCTATCAGCAGCAGTAATGAAGACTTTTGGCACAGGTACGAGTTTCACCATATCACATTTGTATCCAGATTTGCCGAGAAGAACGCTTGCTGATCTATTACGCAGACGAATTTCAACTTGAAATATGAGACGTTTTGTCCTACTGTACCTGCGACGTGCGACGAGAAGAAACTTGAAGTTAAAAAAGGTTTCGTTCGAATTGGACAATCTTTACGCACTTTCATCGATTTAATTGGCCGAATCAAAATTGTAGAAGTGTGCACTACATTGACACCTTTCATAAAACCTGGTACTTAACCATATCTTATAGTAACGTATGACAGCAGTTTTTGGCCGGAGAAAAAATGCTAATCAAAAAGCGAAATTGACTTTATATTGTTTTTGATTGGGCAGCCAGTTTTTACAGCAGTTCGTGGCCGATTTCAAGTGCACAAAGTGAAACAGGTCAGTCGCGCCTAAAATAAAATCGATCAAATGTCTGTGGCTGGAATTTTACAATATCTTTGTACTAGATACCAGCCAAGACATACAAAGGAGCGGTCCTCCTCCGGTCCTCGGCAACGCGCTCGAAAAAGATCTTTGGGATCGGGTGATCGGGATGCAGCGAAAAGCATTTCATCCAACGCGCAATATCCTCATTAACAAGGGGAAGCGTATGTACGCTGTTCCCTACGGACCGACGCGCGATGCTGGGACGATCGTCGCGGGTGGTGCGACCGCTTTTTAAAGAGGTTTCCCGAGCTTGGCATCAGAAACGTGCAGATCATCAAAAGGGTTCGCAACGGCGTTGAGTACAACGCAGTGGTGAGCTTTTTTGGACGCTGTGCGCGCGCGATCATCGAGGAGAACGGTGGGCCAAGTAGCATCTTCAACTTGGCCGAGACGGGATTCGTGCAAAATCTCAAAACGAGGAAGGTTATTGCGGTTCAAGGATCAAAGAATGTCTGGTCTTAGAATGTTGAACCAGGCTTTCATCTCTCCATGGTGGTGTGCGTGTCTGCTGATGGCTTCGTTGTGCCACCGGCATTCATCGTACCGGGGAGCGACTAAACCGAGACGTTCTCGATGCGTGCACCATCTCCGGCGTCACAATCACGACCTCGGAAGCTGGATTCATGACCACCTGTTTCATGAGAGAATACATCGCAGCGTTTGCACTCGCGGTTCCGTTGCCGATCAAGCGGCCTTTGATTCTAGTTCTTGATGGAGCATCAAGCCACATGGATGCATCGACTGACGCAATGGCGGCCTCGTATGGTGTACGTCTAGTACAGCTCCCGCCAAACGCTAGCCACTTTTATCAGCCACTGGACGTCGCAATTTCCGCGCGGTAAAAACTATACTGAAAGAACTGATGTACAGCTTCATGATTGCAACAGGAAAGGCTGCCATGACCAAGAAGGAAGCTGTTCAGTTGGCGTTTACTGCGTGGCGCATGAGCATCGAAGAGAAACCAGAAAATATCGCAGCTGGCTTCGAGGAGGCCGGGATTTGGCCGCTTTCTCTCTCCATGATGTTAAGACGTCTCGAAAACTTCAAACAAAACGAATCCAAGGCACAGCAACCCTTGCCATCCTGGCTCGTCACGCAGCAAGTTATTCGGAGCGAGATTTTAGTTTTGCCTCCTGCTCCCGAAAAGAAAGGCCGGGACAAGGCAGTCGATGTTAATAAGCGTCTCTTGACCCAGGACGACCTGCGCAACGAATAGCAAAATAGCTGCAAAGAAACTGTGTTTCATTTATTGCAAAACACGGAAATAATAAAAAACGATTCGAAACATAGCAGTTGATTTTGTAAGTATTTGGCAAACTTTTTATCGATTTATTTCACTTGTAACGCTAACGCTTCTATTCAACGCTACCGCTTATTTGCAACACATACGCTTTTTTATTTCACCCCTACGCTTTTATACAACGCTAGCATGGTAATGTACGGTAAATTTCTTAATTGAAGGTCCTGGTTGCTTCAAATAGAAGAGCGGCCAAAAACCGATGCCGACTTCCAGATCAGCTACTTTGCACATGTAGATTGATGTCAATCAAGTGTCAATACGGTTTTTTTCCATCAAATTATTAGAGAGGAACGTGCTAATTAGTTAACAATTTTGCATTTTGCCATTGGTTGACTATTGACCGAAATCTGGTCAAAAAGCCAAGAGGTCCAAAATCCGGCCAAAAAGTGCTGTCGTACGTTAATTGTAATACTGTCAAATTGAGCCAATTTTACAATAGCTCTTCCATGAGGACATGTTCGACATCAATTTCCCAACTTGATTGACGCACATATATGGAATTTGTT
Source organism: Albugo laibachii (assembly GCA_902706625.1). Taxonomy (NCBI): domain Eukaryota; phylum Oomycota; class Peronosporomycetes; order Albuginales; family Albuginaceae; genus Albugo; species Albugo laibachii. Next base: position 7,523 of record CACSLJ010000448.1, on the reverse strand, counting down.
GCAAGGTGATGGAAAGTGGTACACGTGACATTGGACGTGCTCGGCCACGTGCAATGGCCCGCTACTATGACGTCACTGAACGACCGCGCTGTGGGTACACTGACGCGACTTTTGTAGGTAAAGTAGTGGGCAGTATAGCCTAGGAAGTACATACAAATATAAGTTTCATATCAGCACTCAAACACATAAGCCTGTCGTTCTAATGGTTTATGAGCCCAAGAATGACCGTAGTTCCCCCGTGCACCGAGGGCGTGCAAACCACACCAAGGGACCGCAACCAGGTCACCGTATCTCCAACTACCGAGACTGCAGAGGAAGCTGCGCGTGAGGGGGGAAATGTCAACAGTGATGTGAGCTCAAGATTCTAGAGGCATTGACGGCCATGCAAGAACGCATGGCTCGCCTCAGGCTATCCCAGCTCAAGCGAGAAGAAGACGAGCACATGAAGGGCGCTGCTGAAACTGGCGTTTTCCAGTCGGCGTTTCAACGAAGTTTTGGGTCGTCACGCACGGAGATGAATGCGCTCTTGTACACGCCTTCACCTGTTCGAGCTCCGGTACCAATAGTACCACACTTCCAGAGCTCCATGTACCGGCAGCATCAAGAATATGCAGTCATGAGACAAGATCAAGCTATGCCTCAAGCTCATAGGCCGCTGCGAGCGCCTATACCGCCCGCTGTCCGCCAGGCTACAGCCAACATCAAATGGTTGGACTTGGAGTGCCTGATGCGTGACAGAGAAAGCTTTCAATTCGTCCATTCAATGGAAAGGAGCTCTATGAGGGGCTAGGGTCAGGATTCCTGGACTGGGGTCGTCGTTTCGTTCGACAGCTCGTGCTGGCTCAGATGGCCTGTGGTATTAATTGGTCAGAAGAAGTCAAAGCCGACCTCTTGGAGCACTACCTGGGTGGTACCGCGGAACGATACTACCATAAACAACTAGAGACCTGGTGGCAGCAGCAGCCGACTCTTAGGCACGTCATGGAACGACTACATCAGACTTTTCGGACGACAATCACTCAAGACTAAGCAACCAAGCTCCTGACTGCCATTAAGGACCCGAAGCGGTCTTGGCCCGAACATTTTCTGTACCTCGTGACCGTTAGTGACGCGATGGGTAGCGCAGAGGCGCTAGTGCTTGAGAATATTTTGCAATACGCATCTACTGAACTCCGCCACGTGCTCATGGCTAAGTACGATAACAACCGTATGGACTATTTGCGACATTCCGAGGAGCTGGAACAATATGCCCAAGCTATTGAATCCGATGTGCGTGGCGCAAAGGTTACCGGAAAGGATGTCGGGCTGCATGTAGGGGCAACTCAACCACGAACTGAGAACCGAACTTGCTACAACTGCAACAAAGTTGGACAAATTTCGGCGGATTGTCGCGGGAAGAAGAAGGGTGGCGGAAACGGTCATGGACATGGTGTTCATATGAATATCGCTGTAGTCGATGATCGAAACATTGTTCAAGATCAACGGATTCTAGACAGCGGGTCCAGTCGACACCACTTGAATGATGAGCGATTGCTTGAAAACCCTCGTGATTGTGACAGCGAGTGCACGCTGCCAGATGGTAACTCTCTGCGTGTCACGAAGGTCGGGTCAGTGCTCCTCAACGTAATTGTCCGCAGCAAACCTCGCACGGCTCGGTTAACTGATGTACACCTTGCACCGTTAATTACAGGAACATCATATCGTATGGAAAGTGGAAACATAAGGGGTTCAAACTCGTATATGTGGATGGTATTCAGTCACTAGTGCATTCCAAGACTGGTGCGGTGGTGCTCGATGTTCGGATGGACAATCATGTGCTTGTGGTACAAGCTGGATTGAAACGCTCGAGCAAGGAGTCACATGACGTGAGGATGGCGGTTATTAATGAAGAAGCGAGTGCCGATGCTGATATAGAAATGCAAGTCGGAACGCTGATGCAATTTCACCGACATATGTCTCATTTGTCATATAATACGATCGAGCTTATAGCGAAGGAACCAAGACCAGGGGTACTGTTAAGTGACAAGAAATGTGAGGACTGCTTCACTTGCGCACAGGGTAAGCAGACAAAGAACGAACAGTCGAAGAAAGACACGGGCAAGCATTCACCCATCGACAGAATTGAAGGGGTGATATGAAGTGACTTAAAGGGACCAATGACCCCGAAGGATCGACTTGGTAATCGATACCTGATAAATTTCGTCGACCACAAGTCAAACTATTGTCGCATTTTTCTGGCCAAGACCAAGGAAGCTGCTGCCAAGAAATTTGAGCATTTTTGGTTTTCTTCGAGAAGATGTTCGACTGCCGAGTTCACGTTCCGGACTGATGGCGGTGGAGAGTATCAGAATATCGATCTATTCTGCAAGTAAACGGGAGTTGCGCGTCAGGTCTCTGAAGCCAGAAATCAGGCGTCAAATGGAAAGGCGGAGCGCATGCACAGGACTATTTTGAATATGGCTCGAGGCATGTTCTTCGCGTGCGGACTTCCGCTGTACTTCTGGGGAGAAACCGTGGAGTATGCGGCGTACATACCCAATGGAAGTCCGAGCCACGCCAACACGAACAGGGCATCACCTCTCGAAGTTCTGACTGGGAAAGTACCAGATCTGAGCTCTTTTGTGGCTTTTGGTTCTTTAAGTACTGTGTACAGGGACCCTCGAAAGAATTCCCTCCAACCGCGAGCCCAAGTTGGAATTTTCATCAGAAAGTGTGACGAAAGAAAGGAATTTCGCGTGTTTCTGAAGAAGGACAGATTGATAATTGTCACCCAGCATATCAAAAACATCGAGAGTTTGAATGAAGCACATAATTCGCATTTGCAGCGTGGAATGGAATTTGATGTTGGAAATGGCACAGCGGCGTCAGAAGGAGATGACACGATGACTTCCTCGCCTGCGTTTTCTGCAGAACAAGTGGCCCACAACAAGAGGAAAAAGACTTGGCAGCGACCGAGGCACGTAACACGTTCGACAACAAGACCTCCGGTGACTGATGGTCAGCAGAAGGAGATAGCTCAGGAAATGGTGAATCACATTGTCGAGCGAGATCCACTTAACTATGGGGAAGTGAGGAAGAGCTCCAAGGCACTGGAATGGAGTAAAGCTATGGAAGAAGAAATTTCTGCTTTGCTCCGCCTCGAAGTTTTTGAAGTCATCAAACGACCTCGGGACAGCAAGGAGGTACAGAGTAAGTGGGTTTTTAAGACGAAGACTTCCGCCGAAGCTCGAGTTGAGCGATTCAAGGCTCGCCTTGTTGCATGTGAAAATGAGAAGAAGCTTGGTGTCGATTTTTTCATAACTTTTGCGATGGTCATGAACATGTCCACAGTAAAAATTGTACTGGCATTGGCGGTTATTTTGGGTGTTCCAGCTCAATATGGTGACGTACCAAACGCCTACGCACAGGCAGACAAGGAAAGCGGGATGGATATATTTCTACATGTACCATCCAAGATGGCGTTTATCATTCACGAGATCCAAAAATTTGGAGCTAAAAACCCTGGTGAGCTTATTTTGAGACTGAAGAAGAAGAAGTTATACGGCCTCAAGCAGGCCGGTCGACTGTGGAGCAAATTGCTGCATGAATATCTTTCTGAAGCTGGATTTGAACAATGCATTACGGATATGTGTCTTTATTACAAAGTTATTGATGAGAACATTATAGTGGTTGGTGTCTACGTCGATGACCTTCTCGTCACATCGACACGCGCTGACTTGATCCAAGATTTTTTTTGCAACCTTTCGTCCTTGTCGATCAAGCAGCTTGGAGAAGTCAGAAAATTTCTTGGAATGCGCGTCAACAGCATCGAAAGTCGTGGATACGTTCTGGATCAGGAAGAGGCGATCGACGAGATCCTTCGTGATGCCGAGGAATTTGGTCAAAACCGTGCGCACGCCGATTGGTGATGATTGCTACTAAGAAACCTTGGGCAACGAGGATCTACTACCGGTTCACGCGAGTGAAGGTCAGCCAACGGTTAAATCGTTTCAGTCTCTTGGAGGCAGTTTGCTCTGGGTGGAACGTTCCACTCGTCCCGATATCGCATTCTCTGTTCATAAAGCATCGAGACAAACACATCATCCCAGTTTCCGCGATTGGAATCTCGCAAAGCGCATTGTACTTTACCTGAAAGGAAGCAAGACGCTCAAACTGCACATGATCGCTGAGCCAAACACTGTAGCCTCGCTGAATCTTTCAACCTTTAGCGATGCAGATTTTTCATCGGACAAGGCGGATCGCAAGTAATTGACCCGGGCCGTCGTGGTGCTCAACGGTATGCTTGTCAGCTGGATATGCAAGAAGCAGGGTGGTGTTTCGCTGTACACCATGGAAGCTTAGTTCTTTGCTGCCTCAGACGCGGCACGCGAGCTTCTTGGTGTACACGAGCTGCTTCAGGAGCTGGGACTGGTCATCATTACCCCGATACCAATGATGGTGGACAATCAGGCTGCGATCAAGCAACTGGAAGGTGAGTCATCATCTGCTAGAGCAAAGCACATCGACATAAGGGTGAAGTTCGTATGTGGCCAAGTGAGACGTGGAGTCATTATACCGAATTACGTACCATCGAACAAGATGATCGCCGATATACAGAAAAAGGCGCTCGATCCCCACAAGCTCGACAGTCTGCGCACACTCTTGAGCCTGCAGTAACCACAGCATGGCCGAGAAGGATTGTTGGAAGGTGATGAAAAGTGGTAGACGTGACATTGGACGTGCTCGGCTACATGTAATGGTCCGCTACTATGACGTCACTTAATGACCGCGCTGTGGGTACACCGACACGACTTTTGTAGGTAAAGTAGTGGACAGCATAGCCTAGGAAATACATATAAACATCAGTTTCATATCAGCACTCGAACACAAAAGCCTGTCGTTCTAATAGAATGGGTTATTCTATCTTCTGTTATCAACTATTACGAAAAGAACGTGGTGGGATGGCGTTAATCCCTCGTATGAATCCGTATCATAGTATTATACACAGGGTGGTCACGATAGTCAAGATCTCTTGGCATACAACGTCGATATCATCTCACGCAATCCCGAGGTTGAGACTCGGACGCCCTCATACTTAATCAACGAATTGTAAAAGTAGAATTGGTCTTCCACAGTCTCTTTCCCATCAATCCGTATGACACTTGATCAAGCTGCCTTTCTCGTAAGTGATGAGTAGAACACAAATGAATGCTCGGTGAGAAATCAATTATGCACAAAAAAGAACGATGGAGACCAACCGCTGCATAAAGAAGAGCAATGGTGCTCAATTCAATTTGGGTATCTACTATTCTGTGTTGCATTCATCTACATCTATTACGACCTTTCCCTCGGAAGTATGCGGTTTCTTCAGTCCTGGAATGCAGTTCGATGTCGATAGAAATGTCCCTGTAATACTCGGCGAATCTGGAAATTGATAATCCTATAGATATCAACGAGAAAGCTCGAGTCCTGGACAGCAGGCATTGAAAATGCAATCTGTCATTGCGCGATTGCACCTTGTGCAATGTGCTCCACAAGTATGAGACTTGATTCTGGAGAGAGGCTCCACGTATCTGAAAAACCACCTGGGGAAGGGAATGGAACAAGATTGCTTCCCAAAGCGCTCTCATGTTGCAATTCAAAGAGAGCTCTCAACAAGACCTGATATCGGTCATCAGGAACGCAGCTTTGGGGAAGTAGACTTTATTAAAACGCCCTGGCAAAAATTACAACCAAATGGAAGAAACTGCTTCATCAAAAAAGTAATGGATGTGGATCGGAATTTCGTGCATATCAAGAAAGTTCAATAGACCAACTATACGGTACAGGAACTGCAAAACGGCTCGGGTTTCAAGAGGTCAACCCCGCTTGATTTTGTGGTTGTCACAGTTGATGGAATTTAGCAGCATTCCCGTAAAGAACAGCTCCTAATAAAAGTATAACGTAATAACAACTCAGTCTTAAAGTACAATGCTGACCGAAATATATATGTCCATTACATTGAGTGGAGCAACCCGTGCTACCCTCAAATAATACAAAGGGTATCATTCACCGTGTGAACACTCCTTCATTTGTCCCAAAAGTGACCCCATCATGTCGAGAAACAGCCAAATTTTGTAGCAAATGGAGTAATTATTGTACTGGATAGAATCTCAAACCTGGAGGAAAGATCGGCTATTATGCCCTCTCGCCAAGTGAAACGACGGCTTTGTTCACACTTGTCTTCACCGTGTATGCATACAATTTGCAGTCTGATTGAAGAGAAAAACGCTAGATGCTTCAGAGCTCCACAATCGCCGCTTTTAAAATGAGCTTTTACGGTCGCCCCTTTCAAACGCTTCACATTGCAACCGGAACGGTGACGCATCTGATCATTCCATGAAGCTATCATTTATACATGATGCTAACAGTCGAGCGTCCAGCGCTGCATAATGGGAAGTTGCGAAGTAATAAAAGCACAAGGATAAATTTGACGCTGCGCTTTGTGAGCTAAATTAAGCACGCTGCTGGTGATACTGCTTTTGAGACGATCAGACCGCGTTACACAATATTTTGCATATTTGATGGGGATTTGCTGAGGAAATGATGAGAAGTTCTGGAAGTGAATCGTGAAGGTCCAGTCTAGTTCTGAAAGAATGGGAATACAGAATAAGGGAACGACATAGGAGGAAATGCATGATTCTCGTGTTTTAACATTACAAGATCTCTATGGACTATTTAGGTGACATTTGTTGACGATGTACGCTGCAATTCTACCTCCGCTCCTTAGCCTGTCGACAAGACTTTTAGCATAGGTTTGTTTTTCGACTTTCAGTCGGTTAGCAAAATTTTCTGCGAAGTGTATTATTTCTTCATCTGCAGGTATGTTAATATAACCACTTGCCCATGACCAGAGAGTTTCGGTGAGAATCTTGGGTTTGCATTCCGCGAAAAGTTCCAACTTATAACTGATCTGATCAAATCATTCAACCAGAAGGTGGGTAGGTAAGTCTATACACTGTTTAAGTAAGGGTTTGTAATTTTCAATGTCGAAATTTTTAGGCCTCGTCTTTCCCCCAGCACAATCTATCAGTATTTCTTTCTTGTGACGTCTAAAGTGTTTCATTTCTCTGGTCCTGATGGCAATAAATTGCTTGATGATGTCTTCACATCCAGAGAAAAAGCCATGAGCGTAACTGCGAGTACTTTTGAGTTGACCATTTGAGCTGTTGTTGATCGTTGAGAAAATTGGAAAGTGAGTGGACAACTAAACTTTGCAATGACGAGTTTCAACCACTGTAACTATGGAGCAGCTACGCCACGTTTCATATTATTCGCTGTCCTTTCCAATCGAGTGTCACAAGACCCAGTTTCTGCAATTGTATAGCCAATAAATTGTGGTTATGCTTTAAGTGCAGGTTTCCCTTGATTAGTGAAATAGCAAATAGGCATTAAGTGTTAAAGGTTATTAAGTCGGACGAATATTCAGGCAAAGATAAAAACCGTGTTTATTGAGCAGATTCGAGGCGCACATTTGCAATGCCCTGAATGAGCTCGTACAGGTC
>CACSLJ010000447.1:0-17003 GCA_902706625.1 Albugo laibachii | reverse complement strand
TTACGTATTGAATTTAGCTCGTCTTTGCATACTCTTAAGTAGAAGTACACTTTTGATCCATTACAATTACGTTTTTCTCGTAACACTGAAATCTGAATCTTACGTTTCTTTGCAGTGTACGAGTGATCCATTTTTTTTCTTCCTGAGACACATCAATTGAATAGTGCCTTGGTGACAGACGTGGTAGTGATTCATAGTTACTTTCAGTTCAAGCACGCTAATCTTCACTCGTGCTTCGACCCCGGAAGTGTTTGTACAAAACCTCACTTCATGCTAAGCGTAGCATTGACGTGATAGGGGCGAACGTATGCATCCTGGCTGGAATGCGTTCGATGGTATACATCTTTATCTTCATCCGAGTAAAAGAGGTAAATAGTTGCTCATGATTTTGAGCGAAAAAATGAAAACAAATATAGCGTCTTTGATTTCTATTTTGTATGGAAAAACGGAGTGGTTTTTAACCTTACCAGAAAATATCTAATGAAGTAGCTGGCTAATCAGAATGTAGGAAAAGTGACTCAGATCCCAGGATCAAGTGCTCACGCGTTCTCCCTTTCACACTACCAGGTATTTAATTCAAATTCAGCAAACAATGTCGGATAGAACACATTCAGTCTCATTGGTTGCTATCCTTTCACTTGAGTCAGTCAATTGAGTCGAGGATGGCAAAGTTCCGCGAAAGCCAACGAGCTAAAGAGCTCTTCAAGCGAAATAGTCAATCAAATTTCAAGTCATTGTCGGATTATGGAGAAGTAATGGACATGTATTGTGGATCACTCGTACACTGCAAAGAAACGTAAGATTCAGATTTCAGAGTGTTACGAGAAAAACGTAATTGTAGTGGATCAAAAGTGTACTTCTACTTAAGAGTATGCAAAGACGAGCTAAATTCAATACGTAATTGTGATATAACTATACGATGATAGTTGCGATGATTGTGACGCATGCGAAAATTACTCCCACGGAAGTCATGACGGTCTGAGAAGAACTCGATTTGCCAGCATTGGGTGTTGAGCCGTCCGTACTTGATGAGCCTTCATCTACCTCGGTAATTGACGCAGCCGCTGATCCATCGTTGGTTGTATCCTCAACAGATGTCACATCTGCGGTTGAAGATTTCATCTTAGCGTCGGAATCGGCATCCTTGGCGGATAATGGCGATACAGAGGAACTCAAAGGGGTCATACTGTCAGTTGGCTTGCTATCATCTTTCTTTTGATTGCCGCGTGTACCATTCATGGAGCTATTGTTCGCACCAACAGTCATGGTAGTGGTGGTCGTGGATGTAGTTGATCCAGAGGGTGGCGATGATGGGTTTGCATTACCATTTTCATTGTTGCTGTTGTTTTTGTTGTTGTTGTTGTTGTTGTTGTTACCACCTGATGGCTGCATGTTTGGTGGCTGGTTGGGTTGAGGTTGCGTGTTGCCTGAGGGGATGACGCTTGTGCTTGTTCCATCTGAAGAACCATCAGATGTCTGGGCGTTCACATGGGTGAGAGCAATGGCTGCGATGAGGTATCCAAAAGTCTTCATTTTGAGTTGTGAGAGTGGACTTAGTTGGTATACTGATGGGAAGTAAATGTGATAATGTGTTGAATTATGACACGGGATTTTATATATTCTGCGGAAGAGATGCATGACACCGTACACCGTACACATGTCATACACACGCTAGATGCTCTATACCTTCTCTGTGTAATCAATGCTATAAATATGTGGATCAGATTACCCCAAGCACTGACTCGCTCCATGTGACAATATTCCGCATATAATACTCACCTTATAGTAGGAATCCGGACGCTTGTTTCCAGGTGGCCACTCTTGGGGATAAATGTGTCAAGTTCAGTACGGTTACGACCTTCCAAAGCTCCCCACCTCGCATTGTACAAGAACACCTCGTTGGTGTTCATTATAACAATGATATCCGAAACTGGGAATCGGCTATTTTTAGATGTAACCGGTGGAAATGAAGTGTTTATACGTTTTTTTTATAAATTCTTCATCATTATCGAAGGGATAAAGTTAGTCTTTCATCAAGCTGTTCGTAGTAGCATCTGAATATCCAAAATCATTAAATGGAAGAATCGATCATAACAGAATTCGTAGTTTTATCCAAGGCGATTGATGCGATTGTTTGATATCGAAAATGGGAGTATGAGGGACACTTCCAGCTCATATAGGAACGATGTGATGACGGCACATGCCGTGATAACTCTATTGAACGAGGTACAAGCTTGGACAGAACGCTTTTCAAACGCTTTTGCGGTGGTATGTCTCTGATGCTCTCCATTTTCTTGAGGGTTCAGTCATGCCTCTGACATTCTCATGGAAGAAGATTCATTTTTGGTCAATCTTATTGGCTATGAAACGTACTGCTGTCAGCTATTGTTGTAACGGAAGATCAGGGCGAAGAAGCTGGAAGTCTTAAGACGTCTAAAGGCACGATAAACGATTATTCAAGATCGTTCGGATATGCTTACTGGTGGCCGCTGACAGAACAGGAAGTTAAGCTTTTTCAAGGAAGCTAGCATAAAAGTTAAAATTAGCGACGCCACTAAAAAGGTCTGCATATGGAATAGCAGAAGGAATGAATTTTACTTTCTGGATCTGGTGTTTTTGACTGATCCCCAATACAGTTTCTACAGATGTGAAATAAGCAGGCAGACCCTTCATACTTTAAAATAGAAGAAGAAGGTTGTTTTGGTCGTAGAGCAGGTCCACATTTATCGAGTGTACATTGGGTCCGCCTATGACATGCACTTTAGGGCATGTACCCGGGTGCGATTGAGCATCCATGAACTAGGATTGATTTCATACGGAGTGTGTGTTACGGGTTCCCTGCCACGTTGTGATTTTTTAAGCTCGTTTCTGGAATGCCGTGTTGGCCAGGTAGAGAGTGTCAGTGCTGCAGAAGTCATGTTTTTGGGTGCCGTTATGTTTGCGATATCCGCGAGCATGTAGTCCAACCACGGAGGATGTGAGAATATGTCTGATTTTCGCATTAAAGTCGCCAAGACTGAAGTAAATTCTGTTTCGAAATGGCTATATGTTGCGTTCTAGAGTGTTACAGAGATCTTCTTTTTCAGTTTGATATCTTTCCGAGTGGGGGCATACACGGTAATAAACGTGGCTTGAATTGTTACGGAGACTTTGAGCTGGAGTACAGAAATGGAGATAGCTCGTGGTTTGTCAAAGCTCTCGACAAGCTCGTCGATAACCTCGACGAATATCTGTGTGTGGCGCTAGCAGTGCATGATGGTCGCACGCGTGACCTTCGACCACGCTGTTTCTGCCACACACATCGCAACGAAAACGTTCACATCAAATAGGGAGTCAATGCACTTTTCAACGCAATCATCTCCTGTGTCTAAATTGCGTCGCAGCACGTCGACAAAATGGTCTGCAACGTAGCGATGTTGAAGCTTGCTGATCTGGGACTTGAACGAGCTGACAATGCCGGTATCTTGCGGTTGCAAAAAAAGCGTCTTGTTGGGAGAGAGCAAGGCTATGATTGTTTTGTAAGTACCAATATGTCGCCAAAACAGACTAGAAAAGCTGTCGCATTTGATGGGTGTTCTTATAAAGCTTAAAAAACGTTGTTTTTTATCTTCTAGGGATAACTATTGAGACTGATTGATGAGGATTAGTGAACTTCTCGATGCTTGGTGCCAGTTCCATTGTCGAAGCCGTTTCCGCTCGCCGGAATCCACACACCACCTTTAATGCTTCATGCCATTACACTGCCCGAAAAACCCTCTACCAGAGTCATATAATTGGACCCGATCATTCCGTTGCTAATTGCTGCGATAACCAGCGCTCAAATACTCGTGAAAACCGCATCCGGGTGTTTCGAACTCGACGTCAATAACGTTGCGTCTGGAGGGTTCTCACAAGCCTGCAGTCTTCCTGGAGCTTCTGATCCACGCTATTGTCACTTGACTTGAGATTCCAGAAATTGCACCACCGCTAGGTTACGACATCAAGCTGCCGTAGCAATCTGAAAAAAAAGAATGGATCGTGCAGCTTTTAGAGGAGCTCCCGAAGCGTCTGGACGCTGCAACAAAGATGGACTTGTTTGGAATTTCAAATAGCTTTTCATTTTTCGTGGTATGTAATATATGACATGCGATTCGAATTCGGTGTGTTTGTCGTAAGACTAGAACGATATTGTGAGACGTCAGTTGAATGCTGGCCTAGTTTCATAGTAACGGAGTTTGGCACACTACCATTCCACTTTGTAACCTCGTCCGTGATTGAAGCTTTCACAAATCGTACAGCTTGGTGAATCTCAATACATATGGATTCAAGCCCCCGTAAACTATCGCTTATATCAGCTACACGGTACGACAACGCAGCTGTACATATTCACACAGCTTGTTCCGCAGTCCAGTCATGTCTGCGGCAGCTTGCAAATTAGATAAAGTGTTTCATCATCTCTTTTTATGTTATCCTGCCTACAAACTTTTATCAGAAGAGAGAGGCGTTATTGCATTTAGATTTCTCCTTTTGTATCCTTCAGATCCTGACTTCGAACGCTTTGGAGCTCTATCAAATGCATCGCCCAGTTCCGTTTCGTCTGGTCTAGGTCGCTTCTCTTTCGTTTCCAACGTCTTCATCATTTTAATTGCAGCTGACACTGGTATGAGATACTGATGATACGGAAACTGTGGGCCGAACGTCACCTTTTGATCGCATGTCTTGCAGGATGGGAAAGAACCAGCATCCACCATCCATGCATATCGATTATTCACCGATATGAGCACTACTTTGCGCTTGCGTGTGAGACAGATAAAGCAGTCGGCAAACGCTGCTTCTTTTTGAAAATTTTCCGAGGTTTTGGTATCCCACTCGACAACCAATACATTTGCGACTTTAACATCTCCAAAATCCGACACATCATTGGCTCGAGCGTATCCTTTGTTTTCTTCGTTTTCATTCGAATTCAGGTTTACATCGACATTGTTCTTTGAGCGGTTTGATTCGTAGTCGCAAATTATGTCAGGCATGAGCTCCATATATTCGCAGCCAAATTTCTTTTTGCGCGCATCCCATCGATGATCAAGTTTAGATATTGTAGATAGGAAGATCAGGAATGAGAGTGGTGAAAGGGGCAGGATTTTTTTGATAGGAAAGATTTCGGGACATTTCGACTCTTCCCCCAACAGGTATTGTATCAGGAAACAGCTATCACTCCTGCTTGACACATGATTGTCCAGCTGTGTATTCTCTGTTTGCAACATCCATTTTACAACATTATTGGTCGGAGTCAACTTGGTCACATGAATGGGGTCTACCATGCAATCATCGATGGAGATAATTTGTCCACAATCTTCAGAGCAAACTTCTAAATCAAGACGGACCGGTTCATCTCTGAATAGCAAGATGGTAAATTTTTGGTCGTTTTCGTGGATCGCTTCGAATCTATCCAGAACGACCATCCCGTTGTACTTGTGGGCCAAGCACCTGCAGCAAAGGGAATGTGTTGTGAAGTTGTACATACGGATAGTCGTCAGGCAGTGCTTTGTCTTGTCGATGTTTTCAAGTTGATTCTTGTATAAGTCTTTCAATCTCGCTCCCAAGTTATAAAAAGCAAAAATCATGAAATCTGGCATTATTGCTCCATTCATTTGTGGCATGTTGCTAGACTGATCCCTCAGTGACGAGACTTTATACTTGGACAGCTTGCAAAGATCACTCGAAAGGAGAGCGGTAGATCCTTTGCAGAATTTCCAATGATGACAAAACTGTAACAACAATTCAGGATCCGATGCTGAGATCACATATAGGAAGCTCAACTTTCGCGGATGTATAACGTAATATTTCTCCAACTTCCAGATCCGCTTTTTGTATGCAAACATGTTTCACATGAAGAAGAAGATGATGGATCTGGTCTATAAAGGCAGATTTGCTCGGTTTTTCGTTCATTCTTTCCCGAGTCAGACTGGTTGATGTGCTCAATGTCAAGCCGGAGATTAGCCCGACTTTCCTCTAGCATGCCGACTGATGTTACCGGAAGTGTCTGCTTAGTGCTATTATCGTTTCCGATTGGCTTGTTGATAGTTGGAAGTTGTGAGAATATCCCACCGATGCCTTCAGTAACAATGTGTGCGTTTGACTTTCTGACTACCACATTGGTGCACGCCTTGGGGAAAATGCAGTTCATCAGACCAACAGCAAAGAAGTTTGGTGACCCCACAACCCAGTAATCCACAAAGTAGTTCTACCTTGGATAGCTTCCATCTCTTCCACGTGAATGGCTCCTGCGATTTTCAACAAACAGGGCTGACACTGTTGATATTGTCGTGTAATCACGGATAGGGTAAATGACTTTAAGTTCTCAGCGTTACATTGGAAGCGCCAAAGGACAACGAGTATGCAACTGAAAAAGTTCGCCTCCATTCCAGTAGCTAAATTCTAACAGTGCTGCAGCTTTGTGGGATAGCTTACTGGGGAAGACGCGGACTACGTTTCTTATCAATTTGCAACACAGCATGCTGCTCGTTCCATCGTAATCCACAATCTGAAGCAGTTCTTACGATTACATAACCTCGAATAGCGGATGCACATTATATCCCTAACCGCCGAAACGAAGCTTTCTTGCACTCTATTACTAAATCACATTTAGAAAATTATAATTATCTGGTCACTTCTTTTTCATAATGTTCGAAGCTTCGAATTTATGAAAAGTTAACACGTTACGACACTCACCTCCCCAAGGATACCACGAATCCTCTACGCTGTACAAACATTCTGCAAATTCTAGTGGACTTAAGAATAGAATTGACACGTCAATTGTCTCATGCATGAAATGGATGGAGAATGGAGCGCGTCTTCAAAGTGATGATCTATTATAAATTCTTCCGATAAGTAAAGCAGAACATAATGCGTCGACATAATGTTTGAACAAGTGTGTGGTAATTATCCTTTCGCAACCCTCCATAGGAGGACACTCTTATCCATGCTTCTTCTATTTCCTTTTATATGTATACAGTGCACGATATCAGCCATCAGATGATTTACACGCTGTACGATACACAAGCGATATGACAGAGCAAACAGTATAATTGTGCAAGATGTGCCTGGTAGAGAACACATCAGCCTCTCCCGTCACTCTTAGATTTTTGGAAGGTATGCTTGCATCGAGCACTAAGTTTTGATTTGCAAATTTCACATGTCGCTATACCTAGTTTCAGCCAGCAGTACATAAGATAGGCACTGGCAATTACTTGATGTCTCTAGCGATGTAAAGTTTCTGAAGCATTTGACGATATTAAGATGCCAAATTGATAGCGCTCTAATAAACCAGAAAAGCTCGCATCGTCTTTATTATTTTATCTATGATTACAATAAGAGTATTTGTCAATGCAATTCGTATAGTTGGAGATGTTGTTAGAATAGGGGATTGACCTGCGATTCCGGTCCATCCTGTAGCCAGATACGCGAGACAACAGGAAACATGGTTGCATCAATATCTTGAGATAATCTATCACATTTTACTAGTATTTGTAATCAAAAATACCGCTATATTCTAGCCAGCGAAGTTATGTTAAATGGTCAGGTATTTGCATGACGAAGCACCATCCAACCAAAACGATACAACTTCTCTGGGTTGAGAATCCCAAAATGACGAAGTATATCAAGGCAAATATGCAAATTTATTCTCTTGCTTGAGATAGGCTTTTTACCGACCTTATCGAAATGAATCGGTATGCGATGGCTTCAAACTCTTTCATCTCTATTCGAAATAGCTTTTGTGAATCTATATTCTAAAGGTTAATTCCTACATAATTCGTTTACAAAGTCATGTCCCATTGCCAGCTTTCTCGCGCTACGGGGTCGAATCCATAGTTTGCAGAATTTGGAGAATGCTCTATTTGCCAAGTGTTTCCGATGTGCTACTTCCTCATGATCGCCATGTAAGGTGCCCAATTGCCGGATGCGACACCATTTTGTATCCTGAGTCCTGGAAATGTGCGTTCACTCAGTCTTAGCCGCATTAATGTGAAGGGACCATCTGGCGAAAGCGTCTTGTAAAGTAACGAAATCAGTTTCAGGGTTTTCGCGTGGGGCTGAAGAAAGTCGACGTCGTCGGCATAGACGATTGCGTTGAGCTGATCCATTGTCGTGTTTATTGTGGTCCATAGGTTACGTAGAGCGCCTTAAAGATATATAATGAACAGCAGAGGTGAGAATGCATCCCCTTGAGGGGGGCCATGGTTGCTAGAAAATGTGTAGAACGTCCGGGTGTCGAGGCGGAGCTGGAGGGTTGTATCGGAAGGACCTTGATTAGATGGATGTCATCTGAACAAAGAAAGAGGCGAGAACTGCGACAAATTTGGAGCGGTCGATGGTGTCGAATGCTTTGCTCAGGTCGAAATCCAAGATGCACATCGTACTCTGATATTTACGAATAAATACCACACTCCCTTTAAAGCCCATACTGAGTCTGTCACACTTCTGGCGCGTCGGAACCCGCTCTTATTCGGTGATAACCAAGCGTCAACTCGATTCCTCACTCTACGTAGTATGATAAGGGAATGATTCTTACTGGTCGCTGTCAATAAGGTGATTGGTCACGGGGAAGTGCAGGGTCATCGCGGCTTATTCGGTTTGGATAGGGCAATGACAGCGCCATGGTAAGGTACTGGATGAAAAGATTCGTTGCAGTGTCGGCAGCGTGATTGATGAGTGTGGCGAGGTGGGATGCTACCTGCGGGAGAGTACGTTTATGAAGATCACCAGGGATGTTATCTGGTGCAGGTGGGCGGGTGTTCCTGAGAGAGGAAATGCCGTCCGTGCTTCTGCGGGAGTGATCGAGTGGCGCAGGCGGTAGTGCGTAAGCGGTACGGGTGCACAAGCGCTATCGTAGAATTTTGACTTGAGGTAATCAGTGATAATATCGACTTTTTTGCTGTCGACCCCGATATTATGACCATGAAGGCCTTGGATGATGAGCGGTTGATGATGTCGCGGGAACAATCTCCTCAGGATACGGAACTTTCTCTCGGAGGAATTTCTACCTTGGAGGTCATGGAGTTGATAGTCAAGCTGCACCTCACTGATTCGCTTTCTACGAGCACGAATTTTCTTTTTTAAGAGGAGGCGGCGCGAACAGAGAAGTAGAAGATTGATAGGGTCATTGCAAGCCATGATAGCAAGTCGGACTTCTCTTTGCTCGTGCGAGAGGCAAGCTATGTTCGCATAATAGATGGATCGCCGAGGTGCTTGGGTTTGGGGACCAATGATTTTATGCCACTGTGGCGATCCGGCCAAGTATGGTGGGTCATTCGACGTTGCCGGTATTGGAGATTGCTGAAAGGCTGGCACCAATGTGATCTTGGAACAGGTTGAATATGTCAGCCTCGCTCAAAATAGATAGGTCAAATTTCAACGCCTAGGTGTTGTGATAGTACACCGTGTGAAGAATATTGTATACGTAGGAATCTTGATGGAAGCTACTACTAGTCGATGGTCACTGTCAGCATACCCTAAAATGTATGTCAAAGGCGGTCACATATCATTTGCGATGCCCTCTATTAGGAGCTATATGGGCTCACACGTGCAATTACGCAGATTTTAAACTAGGACAACAAAGCATAAAACCAGTATCAAGCTAGGGTATACAGGACCACCAATCAAATTCCATACAAGATCAAATGACGAATCCAGCAGGACGACGTCGCGTGACCGGCAGCGGAAGGCGAGAGAAGCAATTTGTGAGACAGCCTTACGACTATCAGTTCAAGTTGAAGGTGATATACCACTACGCGCGGACCGACATTGTATCAACCGTAGTTCGATTCTTCCTGGCGCTATCGATGTGTCCAACTGCTCGAAGCGAAATTTGATGAGAAAATGAAAGCAGCAGCATGAGTACATCAAATGACTCCCGCAAAGACGAGCGACAGCAAATCAGCTGCGCGCTCGAGTTTGCGGTCTCGCTACCACAATATCACCAACAGCTGAATCATGGATTGTCATGTTAATCAACTACTTTCGCTGCGACAGGATTCCAGTCTCGGTCACAATGCTCAAGGCGAACGCGCTTGAGTAATTCAAGGAGCTGGAGATTTTTAGGGATGCTTTGCCGTCACCTGGCGATGGCGAAATGGCTTCATGAAGCGGCATCGATTTCGTTCCGGAAATAGACACAAACCGGTCAGATCACTCCCATTGACACCCTTGAACAAGCACCTGTATTTACCGAGGCAGTTTCAGGACGTGCGGAGGTAGAAGGGACCAATACCATCTACAATGCTGACCAGACAGCGGTATGCTTTGAGCTCCTTCCCAGAACGACTATTTCAGAGAAAGCGAGCAAGACTGTGTGGGTCAAATGCGGCAAAAAAGGGAAGGAGGTTATGACAGCGATGGTACTCGGCAACTCTCATGGCAATAAACTCCCACTCTTTCTGGTGATGAAGACCTCTCCTCCGAAGAGTCCGTCTATAGAAGGAGAAAATAAGCGCCTTCGGCACGGCTTTGGGCTGAGATTGAGCCGCTGAAGGATAAGCACAATATCCCATGCACGGAAAGCAGAGCGGTTGGTGGACAGGAGCTCTGACCGTGAAGCTCCTACGCTTCCACTTTGGGCACCCCAACGTGATCAGCGATCCCGTTATGCTCGTGCTCGATGGCTATAGTGGTCACTGGATCGTTGAAGCAAGGGCTTACGCTCGTGCGCTAAATGTTGTTCTTGTGAAAGTCCCTCCAGGCCTGACGTGGCTTGGTCAGCCTACCGACGCTGTCTGCATCAATCCCATCAAGGACTGACTCAGACTGAATTGGCTTGGTCTCTTGCAGCACCAAATTGCTGAATATCGTTTCAGCACATTTGCGTTGTCATTTTAAAAAAGGCGCTAGATCGTGGTAAGGTTGCATGCTAGGCGAGTGAAGCCTGGAATGACACCCGCTCATCAATGATTGTTTCTGACTTCTCTCGATGCAATTTGAGCGTGACAGAAGATGCAACCGAACTGGAGAGCGTGAGGAGTCGAAATGACATGCAATATGCCATAAAAGCAGTTGCGAAAGACTTGGAGGAGCAAATAGTTGTAAAACCACTTGATGGGGCGCTTGAAGGCGAGCACGATATTGTCGATCAATCTGCAAAAGACTGAGCACTTAATGCTAAAAATAAAACTAATTTTTTTCGGTTACACTACTGCAGGACCTATAACTGCAGCCTCATGCTAATCCTTAATCCCTACACACAATCCAGTCATAACGCGTTTCGCGATCTTATCTACGTGCTCAAGAATTATTCGTGGAAGTAATCTCAGAATGATTTTGTTCATGTCATAATGCGAGATACTGTATGCGTGCATTGAGTCGCCCCTTCCAGAACGGTTTTTTCCAGCTATGATGGTTTATTGTGGACCATATTGAAGCTGAATTTGGTAAAATGTTTGACGAGTGGATGTCAAAATCGGCTCATACATATTTGAGAGGGTTTGAAAGTACTGTATGTACATTGGGTCCGCATATGACATGCACTTTAGGGCATGTACCCGAGTGCGATTGAGCATCCATGAACTAGAATTTGTATCGACGCGTACTTTTATAAAACGGATACAAGACCTAAATGTCGTTCCAGATTTGAAAAGGAGATGTTGGCATCTTGTGAGCATGCAATTGCATGTTTTGGAATCAAAATTTGATTGGGCGAGATGCATAAATATTTTGATGAGATACGGCAAACATCAATATATTTGGCTGCTTATATCGCATATACTGAAATGGATTTTTCGCCCCCAATCGTGAAGCGCAATTTTGTTCATCAACGTTGCCAGTCACGTAATATTACCAAACATCTTGGTAGAACGAAAACTTCCAAAACAAATGAGAGCCATTCAGCCACATTGCTGCTTGATAAAGAGAAGATCAAGCAGAGATGTGTGTGATAGAGTGTAATAGGGCATATGATACAGATTGGTGAAAATACTAAAATGCAGTGTGACAAAGAAATAGTCGATCAATGCATTGAATAATAGCATATAAAACATGTGGACGATTCTTATATTCATGCCGTAGACTACTGTGAGTTTTTTCGAATAGAAAGACAATAGTCTCGAACTTGTCTTAGAGGAAGTTCCGACCTTAATTCTCACATTTAATGCGAGGATTCTACCATCAAGCTATGGCAGCGTCATTTTCAGCCATTCCGCTGATGGTAGTAAGCATGTGTGCATTGCATAATCAATTCATATCTCACCTTCAATATCTAGAAATAACCTCATTAAATTACAAAGTGGATATTTTTAAACTGAATGCAGTCACCACTCTCAATAGTAAACAGCAAGAGTCAAGCCAAAAGGTATAATGTTTGAAAGGTAAACACAAGCATAAAAGGGTAAAACGAGCGAGAGATCTACTTAATCAGCTAGCTTTGGAGCAATTCTAAGATCACTCATTTACAAACAAGCTCATAAATGTCTGTCGCAAGAATTCCCAGTGTGACTCCAACAGTTGACAACAGTGGCTTTCTTTACCTTGTCCCACGCTTGCTGGGCCCAGCGGATGGCCACTAAGCTGCTCACGTTGTAGATTTGCTAGGCTTTCTCTTCTATGTCTTCCCCACCCCCGACCCCATCTACTTGTTCCAGCTTTTCGTAGAGATTGTCCACCACGTAATTGTCTCTTCTTTACTCATCTGGCTCTTGAACCATTTGATGATACAGGCATCTTGTGGTTACAGATGGGCTTTTGTGTCGGGGGCAGAAAGTGCAGCTTAACGTATGGAAAGTAGTCTGTCACGCGGTGCAGCGACCTGTTATCAAGCAGAAGAAGTACGTGACGGTCCTGTCCGCGCATCATTTCGTTAAATTACCCAAACCAAGTACGAAAGCGGTGAATTGTCATACCGCTCTTGGCTGCATTCGTGTATTTTATCCCGATTTCGGCAACCGTGTGGGCGCCAAAACAACGTGGCTATTTCGTCATGCTCAGAAAAGTAGCAGTACCTTGGGAGAGACATCTGCGTCAGTTGTGATTGCTATAGTGAGAATTTTATCACTATTCTTTCGTCCTGCAATGCTTGCTCGCTACTTAAAATTCGAGGATGCCGTGCACTACAAGTAGGCAGACTCGTCCATGTAGCAGATACCACAATATCTGGACTCTCTTATGATACGTTGTAGTTCTGCTCGTCCTCTTTTGAATTCTGCGGAGTGCGCTGATTCTACTTCTCTATGTATGCGACGTGGCTTAAGCTTCTGGCGTTCTTGTACCTTCTGGATCCACCCATCCGAAAATACCATATTCAATAGCTTGCTGTCGAAAATGTGCTCCACGTCTTGTACGAGCACGCATCTAATTCTTTCTGAGTTCGCACGAATTATCTCCCACGTCACGAAGGGCATTCTGAGCTTCTCGCAGCGCTCGATCCATCGTACGAGAGTCTTCTCAAGGGGTTGGCAGTGTACATGGTGAGTGGTTCTTCCCTTAGATTGGAGCGGGCGTCGTTTTCTGTAGCTGGATGTCTAGCAGCAATAGCGCAAAGGCTGGCGAGGGGGGGGGTCTTCGGGTTGAATATTGAACCTGCCCATGTGGCTAGCGCAAGCAAGAAGATTTCTGGGTGCTGCATGCGATGACTTATACCGCGCTAGCTTCTGCTCAGCTGAGAGTCAAATGCGTGACGTCTTGGCTTGCATTCGTGTATTTGCCTTTGGTGAGAAACTCTCACCCCCTTACATCACTAGCTGATAGTTTCACTAACGTGAAAAGAATCGGTTATGTCAGGGTATCATATCTCTGTGGTGTTTACTAATGAGAATAGTGACCTCTACCACAGAATATTTCCCGTAAATTACAGAGTAGCGTAGTTTTTGAATTGTCTTCAAAAAGTGGAGTATTTTTTATGGGTGCGGCTATTGCTACAGACGGTAGTTAGTGCGTGGACTGACCGCATAACGCATTTCGGCCACACTGTAACCTTGCGGGGTGAAAGCGCTTATCGTATGCTGAACCAGTACATGCCAACCAGCATGAATGACCTTCTTTTATGCTGTGAGAAGCTTTACTTGGCCATTGATAATAATCATGCAGAATACGACGTGTACCGGCAGCGTCAGCAAATGGGAATATGCAATTATGCACAGCCCACGCCTCAAGAAATGATTTTTCAAAATATCAACCTAAAAATCTCTCATTTCGCGCTGAAACAGATTTACGAACAGCAGAAGCTTGCCCGTCAGCCGCACAAATTAACCAACTAACCTGCACGGGAGTTTTCAACACTGCCTGAGGCGCTCCCTTCTCACACAAACTTCGTCTAAATCTGGATCAAGAGCATGACTTGCAGTTGAGCGACATTCATTCACATTGACACTTGGTAAGACCCCATCAATCAAGACGTCTTTTGTCACGACCGGCGAAAATTCTTTCAATTGTGCTTCACCGAGTGCATTCCAGTTTCGGGGCCTTACCAGACCATCAGCAGATTGCGACACTCGACGAGCTTCAAAGACTCTCAGCAAACTCCAAAAACTCTGTCAGAGTCAGTGATTGTGCGCTCGAAAGGAAGGCCTCGCCAAAATATCGGATCGAAACGACGCGATTTATCAGGGTTTGAGTATGTGCGAGTTACTCAGAAGACAAATAAACGCTCATGTCGAGCTTCTGGCGGACATGGACACCGCTCGGACTCTAAGAAGTGGAATAAAAGAAACTCTAGTGCTGAGATTCAGTAGGATGTCTGCGTTAAATAAGAAATAAGATTATTTTATATTAGCCACACCGGAATGTCCGTCAAAGATATACTAATGGATGAGTCGTACTCTATAGTTCTTTTGTTCAACGCACTACCAAATGCCGTGAGAGCTAAGGTAGAACATGCAATCGACCAATCATGCTATGCTGCGTTACTATTACCCAATCAAATGCTACCGTGTGTGGCAACTGCGACACCCTTTTTTGGGAGGAAACGTTAAAAATCCCTCAGTTTTCCCTCCATTTTCTGATAAAATGCACACTTTACCCTTACTTTTCCTCCCGATTTCTGATATATCCCACCGTTTGCCAGTATTATTTTGTAAAATGCCTCATCCTACGATTACGGCTCAATTAATGCCGTTAACGGCCTTATAATGCTGCTGTTTGGTTTTGTTTACCTTGGACGAAGAGCGCCATCACTCTCCCCTCAGTAGAAATAAATTCTTTAGCGCACACATTCACTCACTTTCTATCGTTGCCTTTCTGTCAAATAAAAACGGCCTGAGATATTTGCAATGACACGATTTTCGCTCCAAACATACTACGCGCAGATAATGTGATGATGTTTTTTTGAGTTTAGTAGGCGTGATCCTGTCTAGACCCTCTCATACTGATATTACAGAAAATTTGACGAGACTGGTCAGTGCCATCGTCATGTGCATACTTTTTGAACATATTTTCCGCTACTCTGAGTAAAAGAGCGCAACAGAATCTCAAATCCCAATCTACCCACCTCTTTTATGGAATTTCCTCGGTTTGACTTACCTATAACGCAATGGTTTTCTAAAATATATCCTTTTTGTGATCTGCGATGCCTCTTGGTGTATCAGCTTTAGCTTTACTTTTCGCCGGCTGTAGATCGGATTGAAATTTAATAATAGAATGATACAAGCTCACGCTATGTGACAGTCTTTTATGTGTCCGAATATGAGCCAATGAGTATCATTAGAAGCCACTCAACGGCTTTAATCAATCCCGTTATCGTAGGGATTAGAAACTGACAACCCGAAGGAAAACTGAGGGATTTTTAATGGTTCCCTTTTTTATTTACCTCTCAGAATAGAGTTTTTTTAGGGGCGGCTATTTCCACAGAAGTTTTGACTATTGCCACAGACGGTAGCATTTGATTGGGTAGTATTTTAATGAAAAATAGCATACTGGTCGAAAGTGTAAATTGATAGCTGGCACACATGTTGACTCCGTAAGATTCAGCAGGTGAGCTAATGATCAGATTTGATTGTCACAGGTTAAGTGATCCAGCACTATCCCACTTCGCGGACGGATAAGGCGCAAGTCTCTCTTGCGCATGCATGTTCTAGTAGTTGAACAAAATAAAAATATATTTTACTTTTACTTCTACCTGCTCCTGCTCCTGCTCAAGTGCAATTCTCACATTAATAACAGACATACACATTTGAAATAGATTCAGAAAACAGCAATGAGTATGACAATAACGTACACAAATCGATTCTGAAGCCACCAAAAAGACTTGCTAGATTTCAATTTGGCTCTCCCGCAGCCACGGAAAAGGCATTAAACGAATTCGCTGCCACTCAAGGCTATGGGATTGAAACCAAATCATCCTACAAGTAGCGTAATGGACACTCTACGGTCTTTTACCAATGTGATTGGGGTCTCTCTTACTGCAATCGTCTTGGTTCAACTAATGGAACAAGAAAACGAAAAACTTCATCGGCAGTCGTCAATTGTACTTCCAGTTTGAAAGAAACAGAGTTATTTGCACGGGACCTTCACTGTGAGCAAAGAAGGTCATAACCATTTAGCATACACATTCACGAGCGCCCATCCTGTCCATCTGAGAATCGAAAAAGAAGTGGAAGAGACAATATCTGTTTTGCATGATGCTGGAATCCCGACAAGAGACATTTAAACTTGTTTGCGGAAGGGTCACGGACTATTTTGCCCAAAAGCAAACTAACGAATGATCGCCAAGCCTCAAGCTATAAAGCGTTAGATCTTCGCTTACCGATGGATGCCTTGTACAGAAATATCGTGAATTGAAACTCGATGTGGAAACAATCGTAAATGACTATGACGGATGTATTTCTCACCTTTTTAGCCCATCCAAGATCAACAGAGATGGCTCGGAGTCACAATGATGTCTTTCTGGTCGATGCCACGTACAAAATATATGCTTCTGGGTTTAGATAAGAAACAAGATTATTTTATCTTAGTCATAGCGGAATGTCCGTTAAAGATATAAAAATAGTTGAGCCGTACTCTATAGTTCTTTCGTTCAACGCAATATCAAATGCTGTGAGAGCTAAGGT
>CACSLJ010000446.1:0-17045 GCA_902706625.1 Albugo laibachii | reverse complement strand
AGAATACCGGTTTACATTTGACTGGCGTACATTTCACGACATTTTCCAGCCCCAAAGAAGATGACCGCAGCTAACGGGAAACGTCAAAACATTGTGCTTGCACGCGGAATTAACGCCATTTCATCCAACTCATTGGCACGTACAAATGGTCGATTCCAATTCGCTAAGAAGAAGGCAGAAAAGAAGGTTGCTGCGCCTAAAACACGTCCCAACAAGAAGAAATGGTACCCGGCGGATTATATTCCAAAGCGACTCGCGTCCGCAAAAACTGTACGAAACAGTAAGAAGACCGCTGTATTGCGTAAATCCATCACGCCAGGAACTGTATTGATCCTGTTGTCCGGTCGCTTTCGTGGCAAACGTGTCGTCTTCTTGAAGCAGCTTCCGTCGGGAACTCTACTGGTTACTGGTACGTCATTTCTGTGTGAAGACGGAATTCGATGATGCAAACTGACAACGAGAGGTGGTCAACAGCTTACGTCAGTCGTTTGTGTGAGACTTGTGTCTCTATACATTCGATTGGAAGCGGCGAGCGCTTTTTCGACCTGTTCTTTTGTTCAGTGTGGGTAAAGTGTGAGTTGCGCTGTAGGCTTTTTTCTGCCAAAGATATGCAAGATTATGAGAGCTGAGAATTCACAAGATCAACGAGTTGATACTGACTGTATGATGGGTATATAGGTCCTTACAAGATCAATGGTGTTCCTTTGCGACGAGTCAATCAAGCGTATGTGATCGCCACTTCGACCAAAATTGACATTTCGGGAGTTCCATCCATCGACATTGATGATTCGTACTTTGCAAAGGAGAAAGTGAAGAAGAAAAGCTCCAAAGAAGATCAATTCTTTGAGCAATCGACTTCGGTGCGTAAAATAGCTTCCAATTCTAGTGGCGCTTGATACTAGCGCCCGAGTGCTCATCATTCTATCGGCGCTTGGAATCGCTGTGATAAAGTTCCCAACTCAAGCTGACGCTTTTTGTGTTGTAGGCTCCTGTCATCAGCGATCAACGGAGAAAGGATCAGAAAGCAGTGGACGAAGTGCTCATCAATCAGATTGAGGCGGAACCGCTCTTAAAAGCTTATCTGAATGCAAAATTCTCTCTCACAAAGAAAGATATCGTGCACGAGATGAAATTTTAGATAGGAGACGGTCATCTTCATCGTATCAATAGGGCGCTAAGTAAACGGGGAATAAAATCGATCTTCAATCTCAATTATTTCTTCCCAGAAAACGAGAAATCACGATTTTTGCTAGCCAAATTGTGATGATAGTACACTGAGCATAAGAGATGTCCTTTGTTGGCAATTCTTCGGGATCGGCTGAGGATGTAGAAGCAAATACGACACGCGTTTAGCACGTATCATATTGATGTATTGCTTCGATACGTTTCATGCTTGCAGCTTGGTAGCTATGGATTAATGATTTGCCAAAACGTTGGCATGATCATGCTGTTGATACTATCGTATTCGTCTGATGTACAAATGAAAGTATTATGAAGTCTGCCTAAGACTTGTCCTGCAGTATGAAGGCTATGTAGCGTCTAAGAAAAACGCGAATTCTGGAGGCTTACTTTAGCCAAGCGTGTACTGCACTTGCATGGGTTTACCATCGGATTCTATTGTTCGATTTGTACGGGGAAATTATCAATGCTGTGCTTCCATAGAGTCCCCACATCGTCCCGTCTTGTGTGGCTTATTCACCTGTGCAAGCATGCTTTATTCTGTTTTGAATATGCAGTGAGCGCTTCTTGATCTTCTCGAGGATTCTACAGCAAGACTGCTCACAGATTTGAATCGTCTACCACATACGACTTGATTGTTCATCTGTGGTGCTTGTTGAGTTTTCAAAGCTGCATGATACTACTTTCAAACCTCAGGACAAAAGGCATATGTCAATCCACCAAAGCGTCGAATGTGCCGATGCTGGAATACCGCATTGGATCACATACGGTTTTGGGGCGACATTATGCACAGAGAGCACGACTTCTGAACTCTGTTCGATGGTCCATTCCGACACTAAAATGTTTTCATGAACCGAAAAGAATGCCCATCACTGAGGCTCATCTTATGCGCCACCAGAAAATAATGCTTCTTGCTCATGTGATATTAAAGTACCTCACTAGCTAGAACATGATCCCCTTCCAGCCTCCCCAGTCTCCGATGGCAAGACTATCGCACGTGATAGATAGGGGTGGTCTACAAGCAGAGACACAAAATTCCTTTCAGTCTTCTGGGGAGAGGTGGTGCAGTGAAAGCACAGGTGAGAGGGCTTGAGGATCATGAGCGTTACTTGTGAACCACCGCAGAATTATTCGCGAGAGGATGCTGACGGGAAATATTATCTGTATGTCTCGATGCACAATAGCTGGCTTGACCATTTTAGCAGTGAGGTAACCTTGCAAACACGCGCACATAGAAAAAAATGTTTTTTTAAGAGCGAAAGCGATTCTACACTCGATCTTATACTGATCAATCGATTTTACGCGTCACGAACAATATGAGTGAAGCGGTGTACGTATGGTTTCGAAATTGAGCAATACGATAGCTGTTCCGGTCGCGAGAGATAAAATAAGAAGATGGAGCTAGTCACTCAGCGTAATGCGGATGAACGTTTATATCCACCACTCGGTGCTCTTTGTTTAGCATCAAACACGCGCGACCTGCAAAGGGATCGATGACATAGCGGCATCCTGACGAAAAATTGCGCGTGGAGGACCGCCACACGTCCTCGTAACGCTAAAAACGTTCCATCGCATCACCTCGAGAATTCCCTATGAAGTATACGAATACATACGTTTCACCCAGTTGGGACACTTCCTACCTGCAGTCGGAGGATACTGTCATCACTCAGCATATCAGATCAAGATGAGTAATTTTCTGAACCGCTGTGTGATTGACGCTTTAATAGCGGGCATGATTCAGACTGAATATCACGATTTGAGTAAGACATACAGTGCTAAGCCAGGTCGTTTTTGTTGACGTTAATGGGACGTGAGTAAGATGCTTTGGAGATATTCACAGATAAGAATATGAAGCTGCTGACGGCACACAGAGTCCTCGTCGATGAATTTTACGAACTCACTATAGAAGACCCACACACTCAATCAAGCAGACTCCCTTATAATTGCTTGTTATGTAGGCTTATAAAAATCGGAAATTTTGATGCTGTGATTTTGCGTGAAACTACGGCGATATCGTGATCTACCTGCCCTGCTTACACACCTCCATTCTTTCAAAACATTACGCGGTTTGAGTATTTGAATCTACCGGGTATGTCTCTGACATAAAGCCACACAATTCGCATAAAATTACATCATTTCTTCTCAAATGGATTATCCTTTACCCACTTTCGGGCCACGTTGGGGGAATTGTTCAATCGACGCTCCAACTTGGTGTTTTATATCGGTCCACTTCTACACCCCCTTTAATCGAGCCATCAGAAAATCAAGATATGTGACATACTCAGAGCATACTAAAACTCATCTTAATCCATTTGTGATATGATGTTGTGCACTCTCGTTGAAGTCATCGAGTTGCGTGGGAAAAGACCCATTATTGAATAAAAGAAGCCTTGCTGTCTCATTCAATCTTGATTTTTGTATAGATAGGGGGTGTCTGACCTTTTTGGCCAGGTTCCCATTTGTGTCATTTGTATGGGAGACCCCTACAAAGTGCGAAAACCATGTCGATTACACGCGTACCGTATTCCACAACCTCGCAGATCTATCATATTTAAACAGCAGCTCTCAACTCGCAATTGTCCCTGAGATTGACAGCAAACCATGGGACGACAGGGTGTACTTTATTTTTGGCCAGAAGTGCAGTAGAGTGCTTTCCGATGAGAGATTCACCCTAACAGTCGAGTTTGATTTCTTCCTCCGGATTCCACCCGACGCGTTCGATGCGTAGGACAGTTTGACGCTCCAAGTCCAAAGTAGACTTCTTTTCCGTCGAATGTACGAATTGCAAGCTTCATGTCCCTTGCAGTCAAAAATCTCACTCGATTGTCCAGCGCATCGTCTTGTATGGCCTGGACAAAGCTTTGTCCCATGCGATTTCCCTCGCTGCTGGATTGGTCTTGCATCCAGGGATTACATTGTTAATACCTGGAACTCATTTATCTTCGCCCCAAAGTACGCTTTCTCCCCGTATCGGTGGTGCTGGGACTGGTGAGCCAACACTGCGCTCGACTTCGAGTTTGTCCAGTCGGATTCCAAGCGTTTGCGATAGCTTTTCATCATCTGATCCAGCTTCGACTTATTTGCTCCGTCAGATTCTTCCACGGTCTTGACTGGAGGAATCTTGGGCTCAGAAGCTGTTGGCAGGTGAGCGAAGATGCTTACGGAAAGGGACAATTGCCAAAGTATGATTTATATTTTGATTTCTAAACAGTCGTTTAGCCTAAGTACCAAGTGCCACTAGAAGCCTAAATCCTGATTTTAAGTCCTTTCAATATGAACCACGTCTTGCACGTCTTCAAGCGCATCCTTTTAATTACTCGGAGCAGCCAGAATGGTGGCACGGTTGAGCAACAAAATTAGCATTTTCTCCGCGGCTACCAGATTCAGCAAAGCCTTCAGCTCTCTCTCCTTGTTCCAAAAATAATGTAGAGATCGTTTTCTAACCATAAACTGTCAAAACTGGATGATGGCTCGAATAGCTGGCATTCTAAGACGTAAGGCGTATATTATCCTTATTGATTTGAAGGTGGTTCAAAACGGCAGTGTCGTCTGCGTGGTTTTTTTTTCAAATCTTAGATAAATGTTCGTCTCGAAGTGAACATGCGTTGATAAAGGAACTCCATTTTGTAGCACAGATCTTATTCTTTGATCAGAAAATAGGTGACATGTGGTTCATACGTGGCGGATTTGTCCGCTAGCGTTTAGTTCCGTCAATTTTTTAATGCTTAAAGGAGCTGTTTTGCTAGAGCACGTGTCCATCATATAGTGCGCTTTTACTAGTCATGCATGAGGGGGGGGAGACTTGATATGATGAACTTAATGATCAAGTATGTGGCATGCCAAACAGCATATGAAGGGAGTCTGGGGTGCTGCGTGGCCAATTCCTGATATTGTAAGCTGCGCATTACAGCATGGAGTTAATATTTAATTGATCAAAAAAGGCATACTCAAACGCAGTGATGCTTTTATTTATTATCGAAGATCTTGACGACGTAAGGAATCAAATTGACGAGCAGCTCGAGAATCTATCCGAATTATGGTCCCCACAGGCCCTCTGAGTATAGCTGGGTTGAATTAGGGCTCACGAAAAACACCGATTTTGACCTTGACTATTACATTGCAGTTTGAAGTGTTTTGCAATTTTTTCTGATTGTGATATGTCCTCATAACATGTAAAAGTTCCGCTCCCTCTATTCTTAAGTCTACAAAAGAAGGAATTTTACAAAACCAACGTTAACATATTAGGTTTTCGAGGCAAATTATGTCGCATTTCATCTTCTTTTTTTGTGTTTGATGTTGGACAAAGTATGTGGAGCAAGAAATTCTGTGAAACGAACGTTGGAAATTATTAAGTTTCCAAGACAAACCACAAACCACACATTCTATAACAGTAAACGAGAGTTACCATACCAACGTATCTAGTCATGGAGGCAACTTATTTGATTACGCATTGTTACACATCTCTATGCCTCCATCGTTGCTCAAATTTAACCATTTCTCAAAATTCAACCTACATAGCGCACAAATCATGAAAGCTTTCCTCCTTAAAACGTGTTCGATTTTCAAAATTGGAGCTCTCTTGGCGCATCAACCATTGACGGATGAGAAATATGCAAATTACGTCAGGATCCTTCCTACGACACAGAGCGAGTCCGGCGTGGTGTCCGTAGGAGGATTACCAGTTGTGGTACTATCGGAAGAACAAGTTAGGATTGAGTCAATAGAATCTGTCAAGCCCAGGAGCACGTACACTGTGACCTTTGAACTTGGATAAGTAAATGATCCTCAACCACCTATTAAAACGAGAATATGTCTTGGTGGTTCGCTACAAAGCGCATGGAGTAAATATAATCATCCTATGAAAATGAATGAACGCATAGTTCATAAATTCAGCACTGGTAATTCTGTCATTGGTCGGAAGCTAGATGGAGATTCTCTGAGAAAGTGGACTCTAACGAACGAATTGCAAATTTCCGAGACGAGTAAAGTCAGTGTTGAATCTTATTTCAATCGGAATACAGGGTTTTATTCGCTTACGTGGTCAGAGAGAAAAGGCTGTCGACTTAATTTCTATTCTATAGACAAAGCCCTTACGACAAAACGACGTGTCGATTTGCAGAGATTGGGTGACACATTCATGGTTCATGTATCTTTTGGAGAAGACTCACCTGTACAACAGAAAGTGCGAATAGATGCTGTAGAAGAAGCTACCAGAATCCCAAAAGCATATTATAAACGTATCAAAAAGATACTCGATAAGCGTCACCGCAAAAAAAACGCATTGGGTCTCACGAGGATTTACTCTTACTTGTGGAGGGTCATTAAAAAATTCGCGGTGAGAGCCGCAAAAATAAAACCCGATGAGTCTCACACGGGTATTCCTTCCACCGGTGAGAATTTACCACAGCAACCACATGACTTCTTCCTGACAATGACATATGGAAGCAAGAAACTTTTGCAGCTCCATCCGTCACTTTACTACGACAAAGATTGTAATTTTCTCATTAAAGAATCAGACGATGACACTTGGGTACTTGGCTCGTCTATTTTAAGAGATATTTCCGTCTCCATCGTTACGTGGACGAATTCCGTTGACCTGTATTTTGATTTGAAGGAACCCCAGCAAATTGGGGAGACAAGTTCGTCACAAGCCAAATCGTCAGCATAGTGAGGAACGTACGGATAAGAACTAGAGATCGTTTTTTCGGATAATCAATACTCAAATACACATTGCAATTTTGAATGAAAACGTTTCACAACAGGAATACTTTACGTGTAAGTCTCTGACCTGTACGTACAGCAACTCGAGAGCTATTGTTTACTTCTTACGATGTCGCCGTGTACCAGCACATAGATCAATCGCTCTGCTGTGACGTCAGTATCCAAATTAATTTGATTTCTTCATGCTTGCGATTTTTTGCAGGTGTAAGCCAATTGATGAAGGAAAAGAGGTCGGTAGGCGTGTGTAGCATACAATAAGCATTACGTGCCGCCTTGTGATCGCAACAATGCGAAACTGGAATGTATTTTCATCAATGCGCTCGGCCTGAATACGCCACTTACACTAAGTGCTGACCATGATGTCGCTAATAAATACTGGTAGCAATGAATGAGAGATTTACAAATCAATGGTGGGTCAAAGCTCTTATCAGACAAAGAAATCGTTATTTCATTTGGTGTGTGTTGACTACGCGCGACAAATCTTGGCATACCTCAGTTTCACTTGGATCGGCTAGCACCGCTTGTGTGATTTTGGTGACATGGACATCATTTGGTAGCCGAAACTGCTGGGCTGAATTCTATTTCGATCGGCTAGATGTTTGAAATGTAGTAACGTTGCTAATAGCATTGCGCACACATGGTAAATTCAGTTTGGTCAGAACAAACTGCTTGCAGAAGAAAATACCGATTGGTCTTAAGTCGTTGTGGCATCTTGGATAATGGTACGAGCCACACGAATTGATTCACGGAAATCAGACCAAAGCCCTTGAACTGAGATGCTTTCTTGATTTAGGACGGTAGCGCTGACGACCATGATCACTGAAAGAAAAAAATCGCTTCAACACGAAGAACATCATTAGGCACAACGATAATATAAATGGTGGAATGCTGAAGGATGTATTCACCCGAGAAAGTACCCAACATGCCCGTTATAGGAAGAAGATCCCCGATGTCATGCCTGCGAAGGCGCATTGAGATGGAACGAGAAATTGGAGCGTGTAAGTTTGGCTTCATGAGGTGACATGGAAAGAAACACCGTCTTTCAAATGTGATTCGGAATTGCATGCCATCGACATGATGCAATCCATAGAAGAATCTGTTGTCGTAGTTGGATGAGACCACACTCATACAAGCTGATTTTTTAATCGATAAATATGAGTGATTCAAGCAGAAATTTATTTTGCTTCGGAGCCATCAGGTTGTCCATGGCAATTCTGTGCTTGTACGATTGAGTTTACATCGATCAATGCATGGATTAATCTTTGAAACGCTTTCCTGTTTTCTATTTCCACTCTGTGAGAAAATTCTTGAATCTAGCGTGGAAAATGATAGCAATTGCCTTTGATGACGTAGCTGATATCACGGATTGATAGGCGGTGGATTCCCCAGTTCTCTGTATTGTAATTGAGTACAACCGATACGAGGAGATGAGCCGGATATGAAGCGTGAAACTTAAAAATACCATTCTTTGTTACATACAGCTTAATGCATAGAATTGCGTTATCGTTCATAAAAAATTGTGTCGTGATCAAATAGAGCACATCCAATGATAAAGATTAAATGCCCGCCTAAGTTACCCCTCTGGTCGTGCTTATCTAGAATGCAGAGCCGATCTATTTACAAGATTATCTGCAGTGATGGGCGAGTGCTGATCTGATAATTCGACCGAGACAGAACATCTAGTAAGGAATTACCCGGCTGAGAAGCGTCCAAATGTTTAAATGGCGATGAAAGCCCTCCCGACAGAAATGCTAGAAACACAAAAAGACATCTACATGATCGCCTCGTCTCATTCACAAGTAATACATTAAAATAAATATTACATTGTATTTCCCAATGCGGGTATCGTTACTCTTTCATATGTTTGCGCTTGGGAACGTGCTGACGAGCAACCAGCGGTCGACGAAGTAGAGCGCAAAAACAAGATCAAAGCGCTCAATTAAGATAACATAATTAAGCAATGCCTAAAAAAGCTGCGGTTCCTGCGCCTCCACGCGAACATTACAGCTCAAACGGCATCCACTGCCGCTCCTTTGAATCGCGCCAACACTTCACAAAAGAAACTCTTATAAACATGGTACTGGTGTTTATAAGCCTTTTGCGATGAAGAAATGATTTAAAGCACTTGCAATCTTTGTATTCGAAATCATGCATAAACTTTAGCAAGATATTGGGTGTAGTCCTCGATGGCGAAAAAAAATATGCGCACAGAGCTGCGCACAATAAGAACGTCCTGTAGAATGATGGGCAACCTCCTTTATAAGATCCCGGCATTTCAACGAACAAGATAACGGGAGCCTTCTTCAATAGTGCCCTAGGGACTTACTTCTGACTGGATTTGGAGTCCGTTATGACTGCCAACCTTTTCCTGGCCTTTTTGTGGTCTTTATTGAACTCCTCTTTTCGTGCATGCGCTCTAATCACCAACGCCATGATGTTTGACGCCCTTTTTCGAAATCGCACCCTACGTTTGCAGACGTAGGTATCGGCCATGTTAGAATCATTAAATTTCAGGAGGTGATCTAATGACCAGATTTGATTGTCACAGATCATGTGCGTCCACACTATCCCGTTTCGCGGCCGGATAAAGTATAAGGGTCTCTTGCGCATGCATCTTCTATTAGGTTACAAAACAGAGAATATAATTCACTTTTACTTCTACCTACTCCGACTAACAAGTGCAATTCGTACATTCAACACCACTATCCTACGGGGAGACATTACTGGCAACGAAACCAAATGAAATACTACATTTCCATTACTTAACCATGCCGAAAGGATTGCATAGCTTTTGCTACGTATGCGTGATAAAAGATGGTATGAGCGGTTTCTGCGTATTCGTACCACCGACAATGGAGAACACTGAGATTACTGTCCAGGCGTTACTGAATTGAGTCAAGCGATACGGTGTAGTCTTACTCTGGGTATCGGGTAAAAGTTCCCATTCTGATAACACATTGATGAAGAACGTTCGTAGAATTTTGGGTACCCGTGGGCAAACGGAATCGTCGAGATCATGAATAGGCAAATATCAAAGGCAATGCAGTCATTGCTGGGGGAAAAAACTGCGGATTGAAAATTGGCCGAGTTTATTGTCGCTTAGTCAATCTACACTCAACAAACTGCCATGATTTCGAGTGGGAGGAATTGCACCGCTTAAGGCTCTTTAACTGAGCAAGAGGTTAAGGATATGCAGCGTAAACACATGAAAGAATGCTATTTACATTGGATAGCATGCATACGCAGGTGTCGGATACATCACGCAAAAAGAATAAAGTTCACGCTGGCACCACAAATTGCAATCCGGCGTCTATCCGTCACTGAAGATTAGAAGGATTACGTCGTGTATGCGAATGGCGTACATCAAGTCCGAATCTTTTTGGATTGCCGTCTTAATCCTGATACTCAATAATGGGAGGTACTGGTGCAATGGATTGTATTGGACGACACGGAAAATAGCTGGGAGCTAGCAAGCATCCTTGTTGAAGACGTATCGAGCCGATTGCAAAAGTGAGTAACTGAAGACCCTAAAGCAGCTGGAATGCGCAGTTTTATCCAACATGAGACTTCAAGGAGGAAGAAGAGATGATGGGTCTGATATGGGGTAGGTATGGGGAACTTACAAGCTAGGTATCTCTAGGCTTCTCAACTCGTTATGATGCCTGCATTGTGCAAGAGTTTCCTTGTTTTCCAAGAGTAACTCAAGACGTATTTTTTCTGCTCTTATAATGGTGTGGACTTCATTATCCTAGATGAGTCCTTAATGCGTATAAATTGCGGCGGGTCGACCTCACCGGACACAAAAAAGCGAAGTCGCTCCGTTCAAAGTAATCAAATGGGGCTGGAACAGCAGTGATTGTGGATGAGCGTATTTTTAATCGTGCCAGCTACTTTTCTTCAGGATGGATGGTCTTGGACATCGTTAAAGGAGAAATCTAGTCTGTACAAAGCTCCAATAATGGACAAGCATAACAAAGAAGCCTTCCACGCTATAACACCACACTATTAACAATTATATTAAGAATTGGTCCCACCTTTTGGACGCTTTAGATTGGGAGGATGAATTTCTTTTAAAGATGATGCTAGTACCAGAGCACCGCTGCTTGCAGCATCCGTACATCGTTAACCTCCCATTTCATGGCTATAGACAGTGAGTAAAGTTTGGTCATCCTCGGCTCATAGAATGGACACTTGTAGCCTTGTTGCAATCAGCGGTAGTATATTCACAGTGATGAGGTGCTTACACCCATGGTGGACGTGGTTTGGGCATCAGAAAATTCCTCAATTTATGGTTGACCTGGAACGACAGTCCTTGCACTGTATGTTTGTGCAACTCCATCGAAAAGCGGGTGCACAGGATCGCGTGATTCTAATTAGTGTTAAGATAATTGGAGACCTTAGGTGACAGTGCTGCCTCCGATGCTGAAATGCTTGTTCACACGCTGTAACACACGTTCAAATTTTATTACTGTAAGTTCTGCTCTTTTTCTGAGCACATCTTAACAATGGCGCATGTCTTCACACCAATGGTTATAGTGCAAGGATGATAGTAATTGGACGAAAGCAAGGGTATATCGGTAACCTTTCAGTCAGTATCCATCGTGTGTGCAAGAGTTCTTGAAGAAATGCTTATACAGAGAGCGCCGTTTGTGTTTGCATGTTATATTTTGTACTGACTACGACCAAACTTGCTACGGACTCATGGGAAGCTACTTTCTTCAGCACTGGGTTTCTGGTGCTTTCAAACTCTTACTACGAGGATTGCCATACGTGCTTGATGAAAACTGCAGGTGTCCAGCGAATTATTCTCGTCAGGTAAGATAAGGACACAAGGACGTATTTGGTTGGAGTTCGTTCAGCGACGCTAGAAGCTCTATTAAATCATTGCAACAGAAGGGCTACATGCGTGATACACTCAATGTCGAAAAAATCCCAACTCGAGCGATGTTATATTCCATTCAGCTACCACCAATTGAATGTGGCATACATATCCTCGCGATGCAAATGCAGGGCACGATTGCAAATAAAGCACTTGATGTCAAACTTCTGAATCAATCCAATTTTAGAGTCATATGATGATATTCCTATATTATTTAGTGAGCAAAAAGCGGCTTTCGCAATCTGCAGCAAGCATCATTTAAGCGAGAGACAAATTGATACGTCCGGCAATCATTTATTCGGGTTGAGTGGATGGAATTGCCAGAAACGTCATCATGTCAAAGAACCCTAGCCAACCAATGCAACACTCGAAATCATCGAGGGATTGTTGCATCCTGGCTACACTAACATCGTTCGAATGCGAAAGATGTCTGGCGCTTCACAGCACATCCTTCGGAGTGAGATCCTACGAAGTAAAAATATCGCAACGTGAAAGGCATTTTTTGTTCACATTTACGAGCATTCACAGTGAAATATTGATACGAAGTAACTGCGCGAGCGCTTCCTGTACATCGAT
The DNA here is from genome assembly GCA_902706625.1 of Albugo laibachii. Classification (NCBI taxonomy): domain Eukaryota; phylum Oomycota; class Peronosporomycetes; order Albuginales; family Albuginaceae; genus Albugo; species Albugo laibachii. The sequence continues at coordinate 4,690 of CACSLJ010000446.1, read as the reverse complement.
AGAAAATCTTTCTGTTGAAGTATGTGAAAAAATCTATGGCATCTTTCCAAAGCACAAGCAAATATGGCAGAAAATGCGTACATTATCCAATGACTACTTTCGGAACTATTACAGCAAAAATGGTGCATCAATCGCAAATGGGGATTTTCAAACCAGAACAAATGAACAACTTCTCATCTCCGAAATGGGAGCAATAAAGTTAACGCACATGATATCATACCTTGATCGTCAGTTTCATCCGAATACTTATAGAAACCACGATCCGCAACTTTCCGTAGGAAAAAGAATAGAAACGGATAACGTCCAATCTTTTTTTGGGGGGGGTCATCGAGTCTTGTGCTCACATGCACGCCTTTCAAATCACACGACAGAGATGTATCAACTGCACATACGATGTGATGCAGACTGACCTGGTTATAAGTGTCAATTCTCTGACGAACGTAACGATCATGCTTGCAAAAAGTGATCGAATCAGTTCTATCGATAACTGCAAAAAAGTGCGATATTGTTTCCAGATTACCCCACTGAACTCAGCGATTTGCAAAATATACCGTGAGCAGCATCAGATCAATCTTCGTGTGTATTCTGAACTATCGATTTTTAAGGATTTGAGTCAAGAAAAGGAGCTTTGTGCTTTTATTTTAGCCGCGTTACACAAATGTAGATCTTGTCAAGGCTGTATTGGAATTTTTTTGCGACCGATCAGCGTTAATCCGCCGGCAAATTACGCAGAAGAATTCACAATGTTGTGGTCGTGGAAGATGATTGATGGACCAAAGACCTGAAATCCTGTAGTAGATACATTGCAAGCTTGTGTCCGCGCAAAAAAATGCACCAATATGCACCTTCTGCCAGAGACGGTGGGTTCACAGCACTTGGAATACTTACAAAAGAAAGTTGGAAACTTTGGTAACTATTACTCAAACCTCGTAAGCGGTCAGGTCACGAATGATTTATGGCCTCCCACCGTTGTCGTTCTTGCCGGGACTTCCGCATTCGATGAGAGAGCGATCGTGCTGGTCGAGTTCGAGGCTGGAAGTGCAAAACATTGCATTAAATGCATGGTTTTGCGTTCGGAAGTATTTTTTGTTTATGTGCGTCAAGAAACACGATATGGCTACTTCTGGATGACCCAAAATCACAAGAGCATTATTGGCTATTCTCTAGAGAATTCCTGTCAAGAAATTGGGTTACGAAACATAAGAATTACCTTTTTGTCCGACATAGTGGTTTACGACTCCTTTCTGCTGCTGACATTGACACCTATCTATTAATGGAAAGCTATAATGCCAGCACATTCTAATTGGCGGATAAAGCCCACCATACGGCGTTTTGAACATTAAGTGTACATACTGCTTTTTAATGTAATGGAATCCTGTTTTTTTTTGCATCTTGATCCATCTTTGTATCTTAGATGTCCTCGCAACCATTCTGGGCTGTCTTACCGATTCAAACAAGTCTTGTGGCTTTACTAGGCTCCCTTTCCTGTACAAAGTGCCATGCACTCAATAGAGCTGTGTGAAGTGTCCTTTTGGCAATTTCACATTGATATCATTAGTCTTTTCAAAATGAGGGGACCCGTGCAGACATTGATTGCCTTCTCTTGTGCTTCAATGCATCTATGGTAAAGCATATTATGTCTGAGTGCTTATTCCATCAGAGACTGCAATGTTATGATGATATATCATGCAAAATACCTCACATTTTGCGTGTGTCTGCATCCATTAGCATATCAGTGTGTAGTAGCTGTCGAGATTGTAGTGATTGAAATCATCCATCGGATCACTTTGCTGTATTGAATCAAGTACTAGTATGCGATAAATCTCAATCGAAATGAGGAATGTGTCGACCGATATGGGGAATCTTTTCACAAATTTTATCGTGTCTACGTCATGATCTTTCCTACAAATACTTCTGTAGATCTCGTCTCAACCATGCTGCTGCATTACTTGCGTAAGAGATATGATCGAGAAATACCGATGTGATTGGCATATCTGAAAATCGCCCGAATGTAGAACTTGGTAATCCAAGAAAGGAAAATCAATTTAAAACTAAGTAAGGAGGAACACAAATAGTAGTTGGATACGATCAAAAAGTAAAATGTGGAATAAGCGTTTTGGCTCTTGCCACAGACTGTAGCATTTAATTGGGTAGTATTTTAATAAAAAATAGCATATTGGTCGAAATTGCAAGTTGATAGTTGACACACATGTTAGCTCTGTAATATCCAGCAGGTGAGTAATGACCAGATTTGTTTGTCACAGGTTAGGTGAGCCAGCACTATCCCGCTTCGCGAGCGGATAAGGCGCAAGTATCTCTTTCGCATGCATGTTCTAGTAAGTTAACAAAATAAAAATATGTTTTACGTCTACTTCAACCTACTTCTGCTAAAGTGCAATTCTCACCATCAACAACAGACATACACATTTGAAATGGATTCAGAAAACAGCGACGCGTATGAAAATAACGTACACAAAACGATTCTACAGCCACCAAAAAGACTTGCTGGAGTTCAATTTGGCTCTCGCGCAGCAATAGAAAGTCATTCAACGAATTCGCTGCCAGTCATGGCTATGGGATGTGACTAAATCATCCTACAAGAATCGTAGTGGACACTCTACGGTCTTTTACAAATGTGATAGGGGTGCCTCTTACCGCAACCGTCTTTGTTTAACTGCAGAAAAAGAAAACGAAAAACATCTTCGGCACTCGTCAATTGTCCTTTCAGTTCGGACGAAACAGGGTTATTTGCACGGGACCTTCACTGTGAGCAAAAAAAGTCATAACCATGTATCATCTACATTCACGAGCGCCCATCTCGTCCATCTGAGACTCGAAAAGGAAATGGAAGAGAAAATAGTTGGATTGCATGATGCTGGAACCCCAACAAGAAACATCCAAAATTGTTTGCGGAAGGATCACGGACTATTTTGCCCAAAAGCAAACTAAAGAATGCTCGCCAAGCGTAAAGCTATAAAGCGTTAGATGGTAGCATACCGATGGATGCCCTTGTACAAAGATTTCGTGGATTCGTATTCCATGTGAAAACAATCGTGAATGACTATGACGGATGGATTTCTCACCTTTTTTGCCCATGCAAGAGCAACAGAGATGGTTTGGAGTCACAATTATGTCTTTCTGGTAGATGCCACGTACAAACCAATGTTTTGAAGCTTCCGGTGTTGCATGCTCATCAATGTATAGAACATATTCAGTCCCATTTGTTTTTATGACAAACGAGAGTCGATCTACTACTCTCTAGCAATGAACTTCTTCCGATTGATCTTTATGGACAATGATCCTCCGAAATTTTTTTGTTGATCGCAAACTGGCGTTAATGTCAAGCATTCGAGACCACTTTCCTGCTTACCACATTCTTATATGTGTATGGCATATTGTAAAAATATTGTAAAAAAATGTAAAGCATATGTCTCAAATGAAGAAGAATGGAAGGCATTTATGTAGGAAAGGAGAGCAATCATGTATGCAAATCGGAAGATCCCTTCAATGAACTTTTAGAGCATTTCGAAAATCGCGTACAGAAAGTGCAATCGTGAAATATATATTCGACACATGGATTCCCTCCAAAGAAATGTTTGTCAGTGCATGGGCTGACCGCATAACGCATTTCGACCACACTGTAACCTCGCGCGGGGTGAAAGCGCTCATCGTATGCTGAAGCAGTACATGCCAACTAGCATAAATAACATCCTTTCATGCTCTGAGAAGCTTTACTTCGCGATTGGTATAATCATGCAGACTACGACGTGCCCGGCAGCGTCGGCAAATGAGAATGTGTAATTATGCATAGCCCACGCCTTAAGGGATGATTCTTCAAAATATCCACCTGAAAATTCCTTATTCCGCGCTGAGCCAGATTTACGAACAGCTGAAGCTCGCCCGTCAGCCGCAAAAAAGTGAACAAGTAAACTGCACGGATACTTTATGGGGTCTTTCCTGCTCACACCAACTGCGTCTATATCTGTATAAGGAACAAGAGTTGCAGTTAAGCAAGATTCATTCACATTGGCACTTAGCTAAACCCCAACAATTAAACCTCTTTTGTCGCGACCAGCGAAAAGTCTTCCAATGTGCTTGATCAAGTGCGTTCCGATTTCGGGAACTTACCAGACCATCAGCAGATTGCGACACTCGACGAGCTTCACAGACTCTCTCGGAAAACTACTAAAACTTCGCAAGAGCCAGTAATTGTGCACTTGAAAGGAAGACCTCGTCGACATATCGGAACGACGCGACGCGATTTATCAGGGTTTGAGTATGTGGGAGTAATTCAGACGACAAATAAACGCTCATGTCGAGCTTGTGGCGAACAAGGATACCGCTCGTACTCTAAGAAGTGCAAGAAAAGAAAAGCCAGTACTGAGATTCAGTCGGATGTCTGGATTTAGATAAGAGATCAGATTATTTTATCTTAGCCACACAGGAATGTCCGTTAAAAGATATACTAATAGGTGAGCCGTACTCTATAGTTCATTCCTCCAACCCAATATTAAATGCTGTGAGAGCTACGGTAGAGCATGCAATCGACCAATCATACTATGTTGCCTAAATATTACCCAATTGAATGCTACCATCTATGGCAATAGCCACACCCAACAACATATGACAGTTTTAAGTTTCACGCTTCATATCCGGCTCATCTCCTCGTATCGGTTGTACTCAATTACAA
>CACSLJ010000445.1:0-17073 GCA_902706625.1 Albugo laibachii | reverse complement strand
GCGACCATCTAACGATTTATAGCTTGAGGCTTGGCGAGCGTTCTTTAGTTTGCGTTTGGGCAAAATAGTCCGTGATCCTTCCGCAAACAAGTTTGGAGGTTTCTTGTTGGGATTCCAGCATCATGCAATCCAAGTATTGTCTCTTCCATTTCTTTTTCGATTCTCAGATGGACGCTCGTGAATGTAGATGGTATATGGTTACGACCTTCTTTGCTCACAGTGAAGGTCCCGTGCAAATAGCCCTGTTTCTTTCAAACTGAGAGGAAAATTCACGCATGCCGGAGATGGTTTTCGTTTTCTTGTTTCTTGGGTAAAACCAAGACGATTGCGGTAAGAGCCACCCCTATCAAACTTGTAAAAGACCGTACAGTGTCCATTGTAGGATGATTGAGTTACAATCCCATAGCCTTGAGTGGCAGCGAATTCGTTTAATGCCTTTTCATGGCGCGAGAGCCAGATTGAACTCCAGCAAGTCTTTTTGGTGGCTTCAGAATCGTTTTGTGTACGTTATTGTCATACTCGTTGCTGTTTTATAAATCAATTTCAAATGTGTATGTCTGTTATCGAAAGTGAGAATTGCACTTGAGCAGAAGTAGCTAGAAGTAAAAGTATACATATATTTATTTTGTTAACCTAATAGAACAAGCATGCGCAAGGGAGACTTGCGCCTTATCCGTCCACGAAGCGCGATAGTACTGGATCACTTGACCTGTGACAAAAAAATCTGGTCATTAGCTCACCTGCTGATTCCTACAGATACAACATGTGTGCCAGCTATAAATTTACACTTTCGTCCAATATTCTATGTTTTGTCAAAATACTACCCAATCAAATTCTACCTTCTGTGGCAATAGCCGCATACCTCATTAAATCACACAAACTCTCGAGGTACAGAGGAATGGCATGATATAGCTGATTTACGGAGTGATACTGACGTTCGTTGTCATATGCAGTCCTGGACAGCATTCCCCAGACGTTTTCATTAGAATCACGATATGAGCATACTGATGTACAATGAGGAACATAAACATTATTATAGTCAAGTCATTTTATAGTCAGCCTGGCGCGATGTATGCTGGCATTAGCCTATTGGAAAACGAGTCCAGTTGGATGTGCAAGTGAAGAAAATGGCAATAGGAAGCCCTTTAGTGTGTCGAAGTAGTCTCTGGCCGACTGCCGTCCCTTCAGCCATGCGCTCTCACTCTGTCCACACGTGCTAGAGGCTACCCAGACTATGACAGAGCAACCTCCATTTTACCTCCTTAAAAAAACCGACGTATCTCTCATTAGTACAGTAAAACCTGTATAAAGTCATAGTGTCTAAAGTTTCAATCTGTCTAAAGTTCTAAGGTTTAGCTGGTCCCAACTTGGGACCAATAGAATTTGGTTATAACCTGTCTAAAATTTTGATTTATAACTTTTATCCAGTCGCAAGAATTTTTTTAAGTTATAACTTTCAATCGTGATGTAACTTGGCCATCCTTCCGAATGGCCTTTATTATGTTCGCAACACCACAAGAATGATGCAAATATCACGTGCTAATCTCTTTCTTGCAAGACACAATATACAATAGCGTAATCGATTTAGACAGATACTTTCAACTGAGCAAATTTATATAAAAACATATGCTAAATCATGAAAAATATTTATTCAAAGTTGTTTGAGCAAGAGATGATCTGTAAGCCGAAGTGAAAGCTTCTTTTAAACTTGGAACTTTTGCCAAATTCTCCATTTAATTACTATTTTGTTGAAGAAGAGATAAAGTAATCAAATCAAGTAGTTTGAGAGCTTCCGAAGGAGATACTTTTTTGGACTCGTTACTGTCATTCATCTCCTCGGATGAAAGATTCTCCGGTTCTTGACCATTTCATCATCAGTGGGGAGGATGTATGTCTCCCTTTCGGATGGATGGTCGAGAAGAAACTTGATATCCATAAGATTCCTGAATGAGAATTGCGCAAGTTGACCATTTAGTTCTTGAATAAGAGCTGGCTCATCGATCATGTCCACAGTAATAATTAGAGTACTTATCGAACGAGTTCTAATGTTGCAGTGCTGAAAGCAGCTGCGATTAGTGGATGCTCTTACATGAACCCAGGCTTCAATGCACATTTTAATTGCTTCAAGCATGTCAACTTTCATGGGTCCACACTGCCATTCTCAATATTTTGCAGTAGCCGTTGATGAAAATTATGACGAGACTATGCTTTGAAGGAACGATTAATACGATCATCACAAGGCTGAAGTTTGGATGTGGTATTAGTAGGTAGATGAAATACTTCAGTATCTGAAAGAGGAGGCATAGTTTTTAGCTTTGTGTGCGCAGGACAATTGTCCAATATCAGAAGAACTTTTCTTCCCTGCATTTTTGAATTGAACCATCTCAACCATTCTTCAAACTAAGCAATAGTCATCCAGTATTGTTTGGCCCTTTATTTGAAGTTAAGACGGCCCAGATCAATGTTTTTAAAGCCGCGAGGTTTTCCAAATTTACCAATGATCCAAAGTGGTAGTTTGTCACTTCCATCACCATTTGCACAGATAACTGCGCTGAGACGTTCTTTCCCTTGCTTGCGACCTTCAAGTTGACGGGAGGACAATGAGTGATCTGGTAACATACGATACTGCAAACTAGTTTCATCCATGTTGTAGATGTCTGTGAGATTGAACATATCAAGTTTTGCTTGAATAGAAGGTAAAGCTAAAGCAATAACATCCATATCAACAGACCCACTCTCCCCAAAGCGTCTGGTTGAGGAATTGTGGTACCTGTTTTTGAATGATTGCAGCCATCTATTTAAAAAGTTGAAGCTTTTGTTCGGGTAAAAGCGACCCAAAAAGAAACTGCCTTTTTGTTAAATAGTGTCTCCAGACATAGGAATTGTTTCTTCATAATGATGAAACCATCTAATCAATGCTCTATCCATTAAAGGAGACTTTGTTTGTCTTTGCCACATTACATTTGGATTGATCCTTCCAGGCTGTGAGAGAAATTCACTGGATCGCTTGAGGATTTTCGATAGTGTCACTTGGCTGAATGATATGTCATAGGTTTCTTTCAACCAAAGTGAAAGCTGACTTTGACTGAAGGTGGGATGTTGTTTCTTCGTTTTGCAAGCTTCAGTCCTAATCTGATCGGTAAAGAACAGTCATATTTAATTTTTGGAGCAATTCTTCAAAGTTAGGACTTTGCAATGGTTGGTTCAATATTGCAGATAATATAAAAGGCTTGATTTTATTGCACATAACATCTCGAACAATTAATCCTAATTTCAGGCAATGTTGCTCATGGTGGAAGCGTAAGTGATGGTGCAACCAACAGCTGGTTGAGAGATCGAATCCTTTGAAATCTCGTATGAAATCTTACAAAATTGTTGTTTTACCCAAAAAAATATCGTAAAGGGGAGGTTATCTGCTTTGGGAATACTGTGCACTACTTGTCTAAAGGTTTAAACTGTCTAAAGTTTAATCTGTTACCCGGTCCGGAGGTACACCTTTAGTCAGGTTTTACTGTATCCACTAAAATTGGTTCATTCTTGTATATCTTTTCAGAGGTAAAATATATTATAAGAATATAAGAATATGAAGGTATACTTCTGCTCTTGTTTTTAAAGATGAAAGAAATCAAATCCCAAATGAACCCTGCGCCAGTGCGCTAGTTTGGAGCTTATATAAGCTCCCGGAAGCTCATAAATGTCATCATCCAAATTTGGTGTGGGTCTTCAACAGTGCGCTATGGCTGTGTGCGTGACAGACAACCATGCTAGCTCAGCCCGCTTCATAGCGGAAGGGACATCAACGTTAATAAGAGAGCCAGTTTCCTTCTCTTTGCAACTCTCAGCGAGAGCTGTCAATTGCTCGAGGAGATCGCAAAGGCGGTTGGAAATACGACGATGCTGTATTTTTTGGCAATTTGGGCTTGAAACGAGCTGATTATTCCCGCGCTCTGAGGCTGTAGAAAGGTAGTCGTATTTGGTGACCTGAGGCACGATTTTCAGTGACAGACTTGACTGGCATGGAAAAATAAAAGAAAGCTGTCTCACCATATTGAAAACGTACCGCTTCTCATAATCCACTGTAATCATTTTCAATGATATTCTTGCACTCTCCACTGCACTCAGATTCACAGATGCCGCCTCTTCATGCAAGCGCTCTGACGCCAGACCGTGACCCTTCTGGAATTTTTATATCCATACATGGGACAGCACCAGCACCTGTAGCTTGACTGTATCTTTAGAGTTGCCACTTCTGGCCATATCGCACCGAATCTTGGCGACCTTCGCCTGAATCGTAGATCCAGTGATGATAGGAAGTTTGTAATCTTCACACTGACGAATCCGTAGCAGCAAACGCTCTTCAAGCTCTGAAGAGGAGACGGTATGTTTCGTCTTGCACTCTGGATTCCGCACAGTCACATTTGAACGGGCTTGCAGGACCCGATAAATCATCTTTCTGCTCGGCGTAAATGCTAGCTTGAACGTGATTTTCTCCAGTGAAGCCTGCTGGCAGGTGAGCGAAGATATTTGGGAAAGGGAAAGTTGCCAAGCTTCGTTTTTTCATACCAGTCATTTAGTCTAAGTGCAAAGTGCTACTAGAAACCTAGCGCCTAATTCTTCTCAACACTCCTTCCTTTTAGTTGCACTTGTACTGGTGTCATGGTCAACTTGTATCGTCCTGCCCAGTAAGTGCCTCATCTGGAGAAACCTTGGTGTCGGAAACGCCTTCGTATGCAAGTCAGCTAGCATCTTCGAGGTATGTACATAGATAGGAGCAATAATTCCTTTGTCTATGTAGTGACTGACATAATTTAGCCTAACGTCGATGTGATTGGCCTTGATCGAACTAGCTATATTTAGAAATTGGCTGATAGCTTCCTGTTTATCCATCCATAATATCATTGGCTACTTCACCGAAAGCTTAAACTCTGAACAATTCCGTTGCTTCGAGAAGTTTTTGTGCTGCCTTTGATGCTGCCTTTGATGTTGCTTCCATAGTCGATAATGAGACTGATTGCTGCCTCTTTCATGACCAGCTAATCAGCATTCCGTTCAAAAGCAATGCTGAACCTGATGTTCTTTTCCTCGTAATATCATCCGCTGCATAATCAGCGTCTGAAAAAGCTTCCAAGGTGATTTCCTGGGACAGGGTACATACTTCACCGCCCAAATAGAATTCCAGATATTTTGTTTCCTTGAGGTACTTCACCAATCTGATACCCAGCGCCCAGTCGGTTGTTGTTGGTGAGTGAGTATGTCTCGTTAGCTGGTGGACTGCGAAGCTGATGTCCAGACGAGTGCATCGCGCAAACCATAAAAGAATGCCTGCCTAAGACTGAACTTTCTTGGTCGTTGGCTCCTTGGCTGAATGCATTGCCAATTTCTACAAATTCGATATCATGGTATCACTGTAATCTTGACCGATAGGATTGAGAACTGGATGCGATTGATTTAAGCCCATTTCCCATATCACATCAAACATAGACCGTTTCTGATCCAACGAATATCCAGCTTCTTCGATGTAGTGCGCTCGCATGCCCAGAAATTCGCTGACGAACCCGAGATTCTCGATTGAGAGACTTGAAAGACCCTCAAATGTCCATTATATTCTTGAAACACTCAATGCCGTTACCAGTATATCATCGACATATACCCCCAAGACCGTGATTCCATTTGAATCTTGGGCGTAATACAGGCATGAGTCTGTCAAGATTTTCTTAAACCGATATCGTTCAGCTGTTCATCAAGAAGTTGACTCCAAACAATTCCAGCTCGCCCCAAACCATATAGATGCATTGTAGTCGTAGTACACTTGATCCCTGCTTGATACACAAATTTCCTTTAGCTTGGTCGGTGGTATATCCTTTCCTTGCGGCACTCGCAATACAGATCCAAGTTCTTTTCTGTCGAGGACTTCACGTACGCGTTAGGTACGTCCCCGTGTCTTGCTGGTATACCCCAGGTCCTCATTAAAGCTAATATGAGCTTTGCTGTACCCAAATCCATGAATGCCGCAAAGGTCATGTCGAAGTTGATACCGAACACTTGTTCGTTCCAGCAAGCAACCATTCGTGCTTTCAAACGTTCCAGGTTACCGTCCGCGTCTGTTTTTTGCTTGAATATCCACTTAGTATGCAAAGCCTTGATCTCATCTGTTCTTGGAACGATGGTCGATGCTTGTTTCTCGTCCAATGAGACCAGTTCTGCGTCTTCAGCCTCCTTCCATGGACATACTTCTCTGACTTCATTGCTTGATTGCACTTCTTCGGATCCTGCTCAATCATTACTGATACAATCTCTCGAAATGGGGCTGCCCTTTTTTTAGTGACCACTATCTCCTTCGTGTCTTTTATTCAGTGAAGTGATCTCATTCTTGCACCTTTCCTTGGTTCAACCTTGCTATTGGAAAGGGAATTGTAGTTGCACAAGTTGACGCAAACGCTAAAAAGTTGGCCAAACTTGTATCCTTCCCAGTCAAAAGCTTCAAAGGGGACTGCCTTCCCAATTTGCTCTCGTCGGGCTTTGGTTGAGAGTATATGTGACATATTCCGCAGAGTCTCACATAAAATGCAATGGCTGATCGCTTCCGAATACCACAGAACGCACCATATTAATAACGGTCCTATGCATTCGTTCTGCTTTTCCATTCGATCCTTGGTTTCCCACCTCGCTGATTTGTCTTCATACTACGGCTTCCTTGCACAAAATGTCGATGTTCCTGCATTCTCCACCATAATCGATGCGCAATCCATATATCTTGCAGTCGAATCGTTTTTCGAAGTACACTAAGAAGTGTTAAAACTGCTCGGCCGCTTCAGCCTTCGTTTTCGCCAGGAATGTGCGACAGTAATTCGACTAAAAGTCAATGAAGTTGACCAGGTATCTGTTACCAGGTCGGTCCTTAAGGCGTGATTGGAACCTTCAAATCGCTTCATATAACTCCACCAATTCGTTCAATTCGTGAGTAATAGCGATATCTTATGAGACTGTGCGTTCTTTTCTTGCTTGGATTTCGCTGAAGTAAAACATATCGGTAGCCGAAGGTTATCAATCTCGATACCTGATTCCGGCATTTTGCTCTCCGCTCGTTAGTGTCGTAGTTGAGATGGCCGAAGCGATGATAAAAATGATACCGGCTTCCGATCTGTGCACTGGATACGTTGTCTGAATCTATTGCAGCCAGCATATCCGTGACACTGGACGAAATTCTTCCACTTTCGGTCTCGATAACAAGTACATTATTCTTTGTCTTAGCTTGCGAGGTGATTGCTTCGTCAGAAGTACGCTGTACTAATCTTGATCAATCTTCTAGATACTTGAAATGGCATCCTTTCCTCCAATTTTCATATACAATATGATACAATATTCCACGGTAAATTGTCCGCAAATTGCACGTCGAGGAGTGTGATATTCCTGAACGAACCGTTAACTTTTGCACCGACATTCTCTTTTGCTCTCCATATCACTTTCATTTCTTTTTCATTGGGAGAATACATGAATTGATGCATTTCTGCCGTTCTTTAAGCATCTTCACATCCGTTACGAGACGCCTGCAGGAACCGCTGTCCGAAATCCATGATTTGCTGGAGCTCTGAAGATCGGACTCGCGGTTTCAAGCTCCTAGAATAATGTCATCAGTGTCCTTTGCGCCCGTTTTTCCACAATCTCGTTTGAAGTGTCCAATATTCCTGCAGTTGTAACACCTTCCTGTCCTATGCGGCTTTGCATGCTCCGAATCCCTTACAGCACCGACTCGATCACGCGCTCAACTCTTCGCTTCTCTCCAAGCTTTTCTTCGGATATCTGAGTCCATTAGTTGCGCAAAGTGACAAACCTTCTCTTCTGTCCTCTTGATTCGAATGGATTTGTGCCCACGCGTGCAATCAGAGCCTGTTTGAATTCAGGATGCGCATATTTGATGACGCTTTCCAAGAGCATATCATCCGCTTCTACCACTGCTTACGCTGACTGCTGATAAGAAGAAAACATGCTCACTCCATGAGCTTCCGGTCAGTTTCTTAGCCATGACGAACTTCGTCGCTTGCGTACTGGTAATTCTGGGCCGAAAGACTTCATTTATTCGATCCATTCCCTCTTCTACGCTAGAGCACTGAGTCATCCACTAAGTGACTTTTTGGTCGTAATAAATGAATGCTTCTCCGCTGAGGTGTCTTCCCAAGTAGTCGAGTTTGATTTCTTCACTCCAGATTCCACCCGACGCTTGCTTTTCGTAGGACACTTACCGCAAAAACGATAAACCCACTGGGTTAATGGCGCACCGAGTCCCGAGAAAACTTCCTTTCGGTCTAATGGCTGAATTGCAGGCTTCAAGTCCCTTGCAGTCGGGAATCTCACTCGATTAAGCCTCCAGCGCATATTTTGCATGGGCTAGCCAATGCTTTGTCCCATGCGGTTCCCTCGCTGCTTCATTGTTATTGCATCAAGGGATGACATTATTGATCCCTGTACTTCATTTATACACCCTCCGAATACGCTTTCTCGACGTGTAGGTGGTGCTGGGACCTGTGACTAGACGCTGCACTCAATTTCGAGATTGTTTATTTGATTTTTAAGCGTCTGTAATAGCTTTATCATCTAGTCCATCTTAGACGCGTCTGCTCCGTCTGATTCTTCCGTGGTCTTGACTTAAGGAATTTTGATTGGGCTCAGAAACTTTAGGCAGGTGAGCGAAGATATCTCAAGAAAAGGAAAATTTCCAAACTTCGTTTTTTATTACTAGTCATTTAGCCTAAGTGCAAAGTGCGACTAGAAATCTAAAGCCTAATTTAAGTCCTTTCAACAAAGCCAGCTCATGCTGTGTGTGAGCTCTAAATGCGATAAAAAATACGCACGTTGTTTATTGTGCGTGTGCCATGCGCGCACGTGGGATCATCCTGATCCTTTGTTGACGAAAGACAAATAAGTGGGAGATTAAAAATAGGGCATATAAAAAAGGGAACTGTTAAAAATCCCTCAGTTTTTCCTCGGTTTTATCCGATTCTCAACCTACTATAACGGGATTAATTAAAGCCGTTGAGTGGCTTCTAATGATACTGATTGTCTCATATTCGGACACATGGAAGACTGCCGTATAGCGTGAGCTTGTATCATGCTATTATTGAAATGCAATCCAATCTACAGCCGGCGAAAAGTAAGACTAGAGCTGATACACCAAGAGGCATCTCAAAGCACGAAAGCGATATATTCTAAAAAATCATTGCGTTATAGGTAAGTCAAACAGAGGAAATTCTATACAAGGGTTGGGTAGATTCGGGTTTGAAATTCTATTGCGCTCTCTTACTCGGAATAGTGGAAAATATGTTCAAAAAGTGTGCACATGACGATGGCCATGGCCAGTTTCGTCAAATTTATGGATATCATTGATGAGAGGGTCTAGCCTAAATCACGCACACCAAACTAAAAAAACATCATCACATATTCTGCGCGTAGTATGTTCGGAGCGAGAATCGTGTCGGTGCAAATATCTGAGGCCGTGTTTATCCAACAGGTAGGAAAGGATAGAATGTGGGTGAATATGTGCGCTAGAGAATTTATTGCTACTGAGTGGAGAGTTATGGCGAGTTAATAGAAACAAACAGCAGCATTATAAGGCCGTTTACGGCATTAATTGAGCCGTAATCGTAGGATGAGCATTTCACGTAAAAAGTACGGGCAAACGGTGGGATACGATAATATCAGTAACGGAAGGGAAAGTAAGGGTAACGTGTGGGATTTTATCAGAAAGTTAAGGGAATACTGAGGGATTGAGGCAGGAACCGAGGGAAAACTGATAAAAAAACCGAGGGGTAACTGAGGGACTCTTAACGAAAAGTGAGGTATTTTTAATGGCCCCCTTTATTTATTTTTTAAGGGAACCATTAAAATCCCTCCGTTTTCCATCGGTTTTTTATCAGTTTTTCGGTTCCTGACTCGATCCCTCAGTTTTCCTCCGATTTTTGATGAAATTTACACGGTACCCTTACTTTTCCTTCCGTTTCTGATATTACCGTATCCCACCGTTTGCCCGTACTTTTTACTTTCTCTGTTCCAAAAAGTTTGTAAGGTTTGGATCAAAACATAAGCAGACTTTTAACCACTGCACACTTTTCCGCTCTGATTGGATATAATTGAAGCTCTCCGAGAGGGTGATTATCTTGCTATTTTTACGCAGTTGTCGCGAATGCAACCACTTCACACGTGCATCAAATGTTTCTTATTTGATAAATTCATCATGGACAATTTTGATTGGATAAAAATACTATTTGTGTGTGAGTGCCAGATGTGGGAGTTTGACTTTCGATCATACTGAGGATGAAAATGGAGGAGGAGATTGACGGCACGGAGCGCCTCACGCTTAAGGTACGCCACAGCAGATTTACGGTGGAGGAGAAGAGCGCTCTCGTCATGGAGCTGCTGGAAGGAAGCAAGAACGGCCGGCTGCAGCACGGCGCTCCAAATGATGCAAGTGAGAAGTGGAACGTCAATGCTCATACTGTATAAAAAATACGTGAAGGACAAGGTGCTGCGCGTCCACACAGTCCCACAAAAACTGACACTGTCTGAGGATCAGAAGGCAGAGCGAGTCCGGTTGATATCGTTGTTCATCGCGCTCAGCCCACGTGGCGTCAACGTTCTCTCCCAGGTATGACCGCGTCCACTTGGACGAGAAGTGGCACTTCACGAAGAAGACAAAGCGCCGCGTACCTGACGCCAACGAAGCCAGATCCGTACCTTCACACTCGCCACAGGTCGCACATTCCGAAGATAATGTTCTTGTGCGTGGTCGCACGATCAAGATTCAATTCGTGCACGATGGAGGTGTTTGACGGTCACTTGGGCATGTGGCCTTTCGCTAATAATGCTCCAGCCCAACGTGCGAGCCGCAACCGTGAAGCTGGAACACTCGAGCTCAAGTCATTTCCTGTCAACAAAGAAACCTGCAAGAGGATGTTGATAGAATCCGTACTACCAACAATCAAGCTGAAGTGGTCTTCGTAGAGTGGCAGACGCATTGTGCTTCATGACAACGTCACGCCACATCGGCCTGTCACGACCAGAATTGTTGGAGACAGCCAATTCCAACAGCTGGGACTTTACTATCCATGGCCAGCCGCCTCAGTCGCCTGATCTCAATGGGCTAGATCTCAGGTTATTCTACTTTATCTAGAGCTTGCAGTTTAAAGAGCGTGCCGAGACACTAGAGAAAATGCTTGTCCGTGTGTTTTTTGCGTTTGAGAAACTATCCTACGAAACGTTCGGAAACACGTTTCTAACTTTGCAGCGGGTGATGCCATCTGTGCTGAGAGTCAAAGGAGGCAACAACTACAAACTGCCGCGGATGCACAACGACTGCATGCGGTGCCTTGGTGTTCTCTCAACGGTCATTAATCTTGATGTGGATTTGTACGATGAGATTGTCAGTCGAGAGCTGAATGTGAGCTGGGTTTAGTTGGCTAGAATATATTTTTTTTGTCCAGTCAAAAATGATCAGCAGTGAGATTTGCTAGTTTTGGAACAGCGGTAGATCCGATATCTTACAAACTTTCTGGAACAGAGGAAGTACGTGAAAATACTCATCCTACAATTTCGTCTCAAATAATGCCGTTAACGGCCTTATATGCTGCTGATTCAATTTTATTAATTCGGACGGAGACCGCTTTCACTCTCCACTCAGAAGCAATAATTCTCTAGCACCTCTTCAGTAGATAATGTATAGCACCTTGGAAGATGCAAAGCGGCTATCGATGAAAACGCACGTAAGCAAGGTCATCTCATGATATTTTTTCACTTTAGTTGGCGTGTTTCGGTCTAGACCCTCTCATCAATGACATTCCATAGATTTGACGAAACTCTATATTGCCATCGTCATGTGCACACTTTTCGAACCTATTTCACTATTCGGAGTAACAGAGCGCCGTAGAACTTCAAACCTAAATCTACCCAACCCGTGTATAGAATTCCATCTGTTGTACTTACCTATAACGCAATGAATTTCTAGAATTCATCGTTTTTGTGCTTGTAGATGACACTTGTTGTCGCAATAAAGTCAGCAAATCAGATCACTTCAAATCAGTTCCACCAATCAAAGAAGCATATCGAAGTCAAGAAGAAATGTAAAGGATGGTCAATCTATTCCATCAATCAGACGTGCTCGAGCGAAACTTGGATGACAATGCGTAAAGATAGGGCTTAGACTAGTAACAACAACTAAGGACCCTAAATATATATCACTTTTCATATCTCCACTCAAACCAAATAACAAAAGGTTATGAGCTTAAGCTCGCTAAATCTATTGTAAACGATCGACAATCAGCACAGTGATAATTGAAGATTTTTCAGAATAAAATTCTAGTGAACGCAATGAGTGACCAGCATATTATACTAGTCGAAAACAATTACTTTATGTGGAAATTCAACACACGGTTGAAATTAATGAGGAAGGGTCTTATTGATCACATTGATTCAGCTAAAATACCACAAATGGATCATCCTTGTTTTGAGACATGGAATGTCGGCGATATGAAAGCACATGCAATCATATCGATGTCCATCAACATCAGCATACAGTCATTGATACGGAATGCAGCGACTGCATCAGAAGTATGGCAGATATTGCACAACTTTCATTTGAGAAGAAATATCCATAATCGGGTTCAGAAAAAGAAAGAGCTGTACGAGTTCAAATTGGACAAAGGTGGAAATGTGATGAATCATTTCCAAAATTTGAGGATCTATGCTTATCGATGGAGGCGTTGGAAAGTTATATGGATGAAGAAGAAAAACTTGTGTTTTTGCTTGGAAGCATATCAGAAGATTTCGATCAAATGATAAAAAGTACCGAAAATAGTCATGGAATTGACATTTCACAAGCAAAGGAGATGATTCGTAGGGAATACGAGATTATGATCAAGAAAGAAGCAAGCGAGGTTGCATTAAGAGCAACAAGATACAAGGCAAAAGATGTCTGTGCCCTTTCAAAATGAAAGCAAAAATACAAGGGTAAAGTTGATGTAAGGTGTTTTCACTGCAACAAAGTCGGACATGTGAAAAGGGATTGTTGGAAATTAAACCACAAAAAGAAAAGTGAGCACTCTTTTTCATCTTATGAAGAAGAACAATGTGAATGGATATTAGATAGTAGTGCATCAAGTCATATGACATTCGATAAGAATGATTTTAGCCAGCTTCGACCGATTCAAAGCCATATCAATATATCGATTGCAACTGGGGGAAAGCTGGAAGCAATTGGTATTGGCATTATACATTTGACACTTACAAATGGAGAAAACATACGGATTGAAGATGCGCTATATGTCCCGAAACTAGATAAACGGCTTTTATCTGTATCCGCAATGAACAAAAAGGATATACAATTAACTTTTGGGAAGTCAAAATGCGAAATCAGTAGTAAACGCTCGAATAGTGTTACAATTGAGCGTAGCTGAAAATTATTATATTGTATGGATCAATCAACGAAAAAGCATTTATCGGCAACGAACAAGTTTATCCAGAAGCAAATGAAGAAATATGGCACTCGCGACTAGGACATATATCAAAACAAATTATGGACAAAAGTAATCATTGCGTGACGGGATACAGAGTTAAGCCTGGAAAGAGTTGGACTAATGAAGAAAATTCTATATGCCAAGGATGTATGGAGGGGAAAGCTACAGTTAAACCATTTCCTACTACGATATATGGAAAGATCAAGACAGCAGCTATTCTTGAATTGGTTCATAGTGATGTCATGGGTCCTATGAGGACAACGTCACACGGTGGCTCGAAATATATGGTCACATTCATAGACGATTTCTCGATATATGTGAAAGTTTATTTTTTGCGTACCAAAACTGCAGTTGTGGACTCTTTGACGCACTACAAAGCATTTATCGAAAATCAAAGCAGCAAGAAAATAAAAAGCATAAGAACCGATAATGGAACGGAATACATCAACAAAAGATTTGGAGATATATGTCGCAACAGCGGAATTCGACACCAAACGACGGTTGCATTCTCTCCGCAGCAAAATGGTTTAGCTGAACGGATGAACCGAACTTTAACATAAAGGCCTCGTTCAATGATGTCACACATGAATATGGATGAAATCTGGTGGGCGGAAGCAATGAATACAGCTACAGATGTGGTCAATCGCCTACCATGTGCAGCTCACGTGGCAAAAACACCTCATGAAGTCATGTTTGGATTCAAACCCGATATTTCAAATTTCATTGTGTTTGGCTCAAAAGGGTTTGCTCATGTTGACAAATCAAAAAGGACCAAATGTGAAAAGAAAGCGGTTCCATGCATCTTGCTTGGGTACTCTGAAGATACAACAGGCTATCGTATATGGAGTCAAACAGCAAAGCGCCTGGAAATAACACCTTCGGCCAAGTTTCAAGAAAGACCGCAATCCAGTATTGTTGAAATCCTGCATATGGAAAGTAGTGCACAGCTCCAAAATTCTGGCGATTCAGATTCTGAGGATAACATACTTGAGGACAGTCATGATGATCCTGATATAAACATGCAATATTCGGAAGAGCATATCGACCAGGGATTCCAGGATACAGACGTGGAAGAAACCAATGATGATGGAAGTATTGTACCTAGGGGGAGATTAGATGGTTCAAACGGCTCCCCAATATTTGCCCCATATAGTTCCAATGCTGCACTTCCACCTCATACCACCGACCAGGAAAAGTACCTTATGAGCAATCAATAGCTTTAGTTCGTCCAAGTAAGAGATACCGGGTCGAATATGAACATGCAAACGCGGCATTAGAGGCACCTTCGACATATGATGAAGCACTCAACACTCCAGAAGCTGAATTTTGGAAACAAGCAATGGAAAATGAGCTGTCGGCATTATAAAGGAAAAAGTTTTGGACTCGCGTTGATCAAGTTCCGATGAAGAAGATTATTGCTACAAAGTGGGTATTTGCAATCAAAAGAAACGAACACGGAGATATTGAAAGATACAAAGCTCGAATAGTTGCGCTCGGATATAGACACACGTATGGCATTTACTACATGGAAACATATTCACCAGTGGCAAATATGAATTCTATTCGTGTGTTTTAGCCTATTGGTGCCATATTGGCAATCATTTTCATCAATTTGATGTAGACACAGCATTCCTGAAGGGGAAGTTGAAAGAGGAAGTGTATGTTTATCCTCCCAAAGGATTCAAGACTGGTAAGAATCAAGTTCCTCGATTAAATCTTATTCTTTATGGACTAAAACAAGCTGCGTCAACGTGTTATGAGACCATCTCGGAATTTTTTATTGGGATGACATTTACTCAGTGCAAAACCGACCCTTGTATTTTTGTTCGAGGACAAAGTGATTCGGCTTTACTGGTTACATTGTATGTTGATGATCTACTTATTGGATCAAGATGCGAGAAAAGCATCGGCAAATTTGCTGATTCATTATCGGAACATTTCAAGCTTAAAGGACTTGGCGACGTCCGTTTCGTACTTGGTATTGAAGTCAACTACAATAAGGTGGAAAGAACACTGAGTTTTTGTCAGCAAGCAAGCATATCCAGGATGATTGAAGAGTGCAATCAAGTCGAAGCAAAGGATGTTGACAATCCTTGTGTTAAAGGCCACTTTATCGCAAAAATCAAAGAAATCGACTCAAGAATGGTCAATAGACCGTAAAGACCTTTGGTGGGATCATTACTATATATAGCGAATGGTACAAGACCTGACATAGCGCTTGCAGTGGGTCAACTCAGCCGTCATCTGAAAAATCCTAACGAGGAACACTGGAACGAAGCTATACGAGTCCTTCGATACTTAGAGACGACGATATCAAAAGGAATCTGTTTTATGGTGGCTAAGGGCCCAATACAGCTATCTTCATTGTGTGACGCGGATTGGGCCAGCAACAAAGACAGCAGAAAATCGACGTTTGGGTTTGTGGTTATGTTCAATTCATCCCCAGTAATATTCTATTCAAAATTACAGCAAAGTGTAGCTCTAAGTACAGCTGAAGCAGAGTATATTGCTTTATCAATATGTGTTCAGAAATTTTATGGCTGAGGAATTTATCAATGGAGATTGGTATTTGTGATTTAGAAAAGACAGTGGTTTATGAAGACAACCAAAGTGCAATAGCGATCGCACTAAACATTGGATACCAGAGTCGTGGAAAGCACATCGACATCAAGTATCACTATATTCGGGAACAAATACAGCAACAAAACGTAGAAATCAGGTATATCGAATCGAAATAACAATTGGCTGATTTTCTCACAAAATCTATTCGACAAAAGAATTCCAGCAACTTATCACAAAAGCGAAAATACGGAATTTTATGTCGAGGGGGAGTGTCGCAATAAAGCCAGCAAATCAGATCACTTCAAATCAGTTCCACCAATCAAAGAAGCATATTCGAAGTCAAGAAGAAATGTAGGGGATGGTCAATCTATTCCATCAATCAGACGTGCTCGAGCGAAACTTGGATGACAATGCGTAAGGATAGGGCTTAGACTAGTAACAACAACAAAGGACCCTAAATATATATCACTTTTCATATCTCCACTCAAACCAAATCACAAAACTTGTATAGTGTTCATGCTAAACACTGCATCACGTCCGTCGTCGCCTGTGTAGGGATTATTTTATTTGCATCCATCCAAACGTGTATGAAAGTCTACGAGTAGATGAGGAAGGACGATTAATGCAAAAGTTTTCCATATGTTTTTTTAACTGCGGCGCATCAAGACGGATTTAATATATTCACTGTCGGACGCAGCCGTCGATGGAAAATGTCGTGATTGAAAATCTCAAATCTGACACTCGCTTCCGAAACCGTATTTCAATGTGTATAAACTACTATTAACGACGGCAATGAGTGATGCCGACATCAAGCTTTTCTTACCATTGGAGAGCAATGAAACGTGAAGAATCATTGAGGGCGATCGTGAGATTTTGCAAACGTTCTGGAATGGGAACTCAATTTCACCTAGAAAGAGGTGTATTTAGCATTGAAAACACATACTTCAGATGTGCCATCCAGGTCCTCCTTGAAGTTTTATTTGACTGAAGTCCACTGGCTCACAGTCAT
>CACSLJ010000444.1:0-17138 GCA_902706625.1 Albugo laibachii | reverse complement strand
GGTGGGATGGAACATGTTTCAAGATTTGATCGATGAAGAGAAGTCGGACCAGTGTCCGTTGTACGAAGAGCTCCAGAAATCAGATCAGCTGACAGAAAAAGTGCGAAACCAACTGGGATGGCACCTATTTGAAGACTGGATCAAGAAAGAGAAAGTCAAGAACGGATGCCATTAGCTTCGGAAGACCTAATTACGTCTTCAGAGTGGCATTGGATGACCTCATTGCGTCATTGCCAATGCAAGAAAACATCATCACGTCCTTGAAGTGAGTTGGGCCAAGTCATAGTTAATTGTAATAATAAACGTTATTGTGCTGTATTTGTGTTATTGTTATTCTAGCTAACTGATAAAAGCTACTGTACTATAATGAAGATCGACTGTAAATGGTGATTGAATACCTTCCCGGAGGCGACTTGATGAGGATTCGCATTAAGTAACATAGGTTGAATTATGGGAATTGTTATATAAACGCCCTTTTTGATTGAATTCACACCCTTTTTCCTCATTAAGTTAACTTCTTTTCCGTTAGATTCCCCGTTTGAGAAACTAAACAAACATTTAGAAGCATTTAAAAACGAGAGAAACAAAACCTTTCCTTATTTGGTGTCGGTGCTGACTACGGAATAGTCAGGTAGACCTGAAGTAAAAAGTGTAGATCTAAGTACTTGCTTGGTAAAATCCTGGTTGATAATGCATTTAGCCATGAAAAAAAAAGTCTACTTAGACCCTTACATGCGCTGGTTGATCATATCTTTCATCCATTTGACTAATTTTGTCCGCATAAAATGGACGCAGATCTTTCTTGTTGTCCAGAATAACTTCTTCGCACACACTTTAGCTTTATATGCAGTCGAATAGTGCAAAATATTGTTTTTGATCGACGAGATCAAGTTGCAGAGAAAGACTCTGAAGTATTTACAATAACGAATGACGATCTGAAAGAGAGCTTTTAGTATTTCGAAGTCGCAAGTAGTCATGTAAAAGACGCAAGCTTTCGACAATCAGCAGCACGATAGACTATTTCCTAATGGATTCCTGTGGAAAATATTGACAGGTATTACCTCATTACCCTTGCTTGTTTGATCATGTGTTGGATACCCGAAAACAAGAGAGGATTTTGATACGGTTAATCGAATCGACAATCTGATCTGCACATTCTTCTAAAAGCCGAACTGTGATTTTCATTTTCGCTTATTGTGGACTACTGGCTTTATACGGTAAGTGCACATTTTCACCATGCACTGTTTGATTGATGTACATTGTAGGCATCTGTTCATTGAATTGGTAGCTTTTCTCTCCATTTAGGTGCCATGCTGGAGTTGCCATGAATTGAAAATGTGCTTGATCAAAAGATTGAGATATCCATTATTTGACATCTAAGGTTGGAAATTAGATCCAATACATACACCTTGTCTGACTATGTTCATCAGCAAAACAAATCAGCAAAGCGATTTTTGTTTTCCCTTTTTGATACATACGCAGTCCAAAAATAAACCAAACCTTCCATCCGTGTACCAAAGCAGTTTGGCCTTTATCCTAAAAGCCGTATCAATATCCGGTTGAGTATCATGAGTTGGATGGCTTCCAGCATGTACTCTAGCGTCGACTGAAGTTGAAGTATGGGTAAAAATGTGCGGAAGACAAGGGTTTATTCGCCGTTCAATTAGCAAAGCATCAAGACATTTCGATTTATTATTTACTTCTTAATTGGTATGATGCAAAGTGAAAGTAACAATTTGCAACTCGGAAATTGAAGCAGAGATCATAGACGGCTTTAGTAGTCATCGAAATCAATGTGACCACTATTGCAATTACACAGAATCTAAAGGAAAAGGAGTTAACTTAATGGGGAAATAGGGCGTGAATTTAACCAAAAAGGGCGTGAATATACGTCTTCAGAGTAATCGAAATCAATGTGAGCACATTTGCAATTACGGTAGTGGGACTGAATCTAACGGAAAAATGAGTTAACTTAACGGGAAAAAAGGGCGTGAATCTAACCAAAAAGGGCGTGAATATAACAACTCCTTAAGTTATTTATATTGGCTTTTCGATTTTATGCGACAGAAATGATGGTAGCGATTGAAGCCGGACGATACATTATTAGACGCACATGGTCACCTAAAGCTTACAGACTTGGGGCTTTTCAAGAAATCGGAAAATCGATAAAGTCCGACAAGCCCGGACATTGAAGCACGCGTTGAATGAGGTAGAGGGCATTGCGGTTGACCCGACTGTGAGTTGCGTTCAGCACAATTGCCATACCAGATTACATTCCTTCCTGTATCCATTATCTTCCATTCTACGCGGATGAACCAATGAAAACATGCCGTAAAAAGTCAACTGGCCTCAGAAATCTGTGTTCCCACCTGAAGCTAAGCAACGTCTGAATACTTCGTGTATGGATTTTGTTCGAAGGCTAGTATGCAATGCTGAGAATCGATTGAGAAGTGTATCACTGCAAGATATCAAGGAACATCCAGGCTTCGAGATACACAGTGGGATTCAATTCGAGAGATACGCTCACCATACGTTCCTCCAGGCGAGGGAGCGCACTTTGATTGATTAAGAATCAACTCAATGTACACATGTTTGCTTCTACTAGAAAGATGGACCATCCGGACTGGAGACTCGTCGATGGTGTCGCTATCCACACCAAGTTTCATGTGAGCACTTCAGCCTGGAGCCCAGCAGAATCAACTCGAGAGTGTTTGAGATTGCTCGTATGCAATATCTTGCAACGTGATCAATGTGGGGTCGCTGGATTTGTCAGTAATGCGACCCAACGCTTCCAAAGCGTGTGCGACAGCAAAAGTAAGGGCACTTGAACTCGAATTTGAAATCTGCGCGTGGATATTCCCAATAGCATCATGGATATGATGTTTGATATCAACAAGAAAAGCACTTTTGCCATACGCTTTTGCCAACTTTTCATGATGGTGAGCATGGTCCATTTGTTGGAGTTTCTTGTAAACTATAGTGAGATTTTGATGCGCTCGTGCTTGAGCAACCGAAGAATTGAGGTATTTAGTGGATGCCAATTCCAGATCACGTTTGTGCGAATTGAGAGCTAGCTCCATGTCATCTTCATGTATTGCCAAATTACCAAGATTTGCTCGAATTCTCCCTTCAAGTTCCATATCTCCAGCCTGTAGCGCAAGCTCTAATGCAGTATTTTGGTGCCAGCTCGATCGTGGAATGTCCTCTTTGTCGAGATATATAGCTCCAAGCGTCTTATGAGCACGAGCCATCAGCCTTGTATCGTCACACTGAATTGATAGACGTAAACACTGTTTCTGCATATGTAAAGCATCTTCTAGCTTGAGAGAGTCTTCTCTGTATGAAATACCAATGTGGTGATAAAGTAACGCAGACAGCTGGACATTGTACTGAGGCTGACAACAGTCAAGTGCATTTCGCCATATACTATTGGCTTCCTCCACACGATTGTAGCCATACAAAAGAACAGATCCCAATGCTAATGCTTGAGCCATTGCTGAGTATTTCTCAAGCATACTGGCTTTTGGTTCCGTCAAGAAGAAACTGCTTTCCTCATGGTCTGGTACGGTTGGTTGGCAACGTATATGCAAGTTTGGCATGCTCCTGCTTGCATTCATTAGGGGCTTGTTGCGGCTACCGAACCATTCTCTTCCCTTATCTCGAGCCAAATTGCTCACAGCCACATGTTTTCGAATGGGCGAAATTCCGATCCGATCGAATCCACCGGAAATAGCATCCGATCGAGTGTCTTTCATAACCTTTGCTTTGACCAAATTTCGATCAGCGCTACTTCCATGACGCAGAATTGGTCTAATACCACCAAAATCCATCTCATTCTTCTTCCTAGACGATGTGAATGATTCTCGTTCCAAAGGAAATATCTGATTTGACTTTGAGTTTGTAGGAGCACTTTCACGTTTCAAAAAAGCTGATTTTGCTCTTTGCATTCCTCGACGTGGATGTTGACCCCCTTTATCTCGACCAGATGACTTACACGACGATTGATACCGCTCTTTTTTATCTTTCGCGTCTTCCAGGTAATAATTCGGGTACAAAGTCTTGACATCTAGCTGCATTGTAAATCAAATTTCAAAGAGGTGTATGAGTACGAGTTCCAAATCTTAATATAGTTTGAGAAACGGCTTTCAATGTTATGAATTAGCTTTCTTGACAGCCTCCACGCTGCATCCTGCATAGCGGTAATTAATAAGAATTTCCTTGAACCGGAATGATTGTTCTTCCGCGCAGCGCGCGCCGATCAACTTCAACTTTGATTTATAACTGTTTCCTATCCGTTAGGAAGACTCGCGTATTTTGTGCAAAATAAAATCAAGAGCTATGGTGAATATCGTTAGCTTATCGAGTTTGCGGCGAGATGATGAGAACGACGAGGACCATCGACAGCCGAATGCTTATTATGCGGGGGGAACGCATCATGGAGGTGGTAGTGGTCTTTCAGTAATTGGCCCTGGAAATGGAGAAAGAGCGGATCATATCAGCAGTATTATCGCACGAGCTCAGGCAATGTCAAATTCGGAAAGCGGTGCAAGTGCACAACCCAATCACGTGATCACTTTTTATCGAAATGGATTTACAGTGAATGGTGGAGCGTATCGTCGTCGAGATGATCCCGAAAATCGGCCTTTTCTGGAGGCAATCGAACAAGGGTACATGAGCATGTTACTTACCATAGGTTGAGTGTACTAAAGCTTTTCTCGGTTAGCATGGTTCCCATGGAATTGGAAGCTGATGACCGTAGCCAGCACGTCGACATAAGTCTTATAGATAAGAGACAAGAAGAGTATCAGGCACCTCCACCGCCTCAATACACAGCATTTTCCGGAGAGGGACAAGCTATGGGGTAGGTACACATCAAAGGAAGTATCGCCAAGATTATACTATACTATATTATGATTAGAGATGCTGCTTCTGGAGAGGGTACGATTTTCAACAGAGTGAATGTATCGGCTGCAGAGCGGCCGGTCGTGGATGATAAAGAGCCTGTTACGACGTTACAAATCAGACTTCATAATGGCACTCGTCTTCAATCAACCCTCAATTTGGCACATACGATGCGAGATGTTCATGCAATCATCGAGATGTATGTGATATGATTGATAATTGAAAAGATTTACCAATTGAACTACCGTAGAAATGGCAGCGGGGATCAGCCATACATTTTACTTGGAGGATTTCCTCCACGTCCGCTTATCGTCAATCTGGAGGATACAATTGAACAAGCAGGACTAAAAGGGGCTGCGTTGACACAAAAGCTCGTTAATAACTCCAAATAAGTTCTGGTTATTTTTGTCAACAATATCACATCTTAACTGAGCCGATCACGGATAGATTAACTTAACATGGTTATTTGAAATATTCAGATAAAGACGTTCCCAAACCGGGACTCGAACCCGGGTCTCGTGGGTGAGAGCCACGTATCCTAACCACCTAGACTATTTGGGAAGCTGCTGCATTCTCTTAACATTTAAATTTAATTTTATAGTAAAGCGTACAGATGGGAATCTGCATGGACTGCATGTCGCAAGATGGAAACGCCCTTATATAGGTCCGTATAATAGCATGGGTTAAACTCAGTCATGTCTGGTAGGTAAATCCATCGGTATATGTGTCGGCGTATAGCAACATAAGATTTAGCTCTTTTGAATAAGCAATTGTATCGATACCATCCGCTTAGGTCCATCACTGACAGTCTGTCTAGGGCGGCAATGACGCTGAGGGTCGCACCTGCCATTTCTTATCAGAATCCTTACAAATCGATGATATAATTCCAATACATACATCAAATAGTAGCTCTCAACAACATAGCAAGCTGCTCATAGTGTATTTATAAGTCGCGTGATTGATCATGTCGAGAAATGAGTGATTTTCTACTTGTGAGTATCAATCCTCTGAAGATTACGGTATGTTCGCCAAAGAAACGACAATAAACTATTACAGTATCACAATTTCTTGAAATTTTTATAGATGCAAAAGGTGAGGGAATACCTAATTTAGTAAGGTTGCGAGTGCGTATGCATCTCTATCATTCGCTATAGCTTCTGGTCCCTCCGAAATTGTCTGAGTATCAGAAGAGTACGCTTGTTCACATGCCAAATCTACAAGTGTTTGTGCGGCGTCGCTACCTTTTCCAGTACTCGAGAATGCTTGACTTCCTATTTCATTTCTACATGCTCCATAATTATCCTCACTGTCTGACTGGTCCAAGTGTGCAGCACATTTCCCACCACGTTTCGCTCGAGCATTACACCATGATAAATTGCATCGTCGTCCCCCTCCATGACTGTAGCATAACCCTCCACTTTCAGCACTACTTTTACATCCGCTGATTTTACAGCGCCTTCCTCCTCCATGACGCTTACACAAGTCACGACTGACGGCTCCATTGGTGCAATTTGGCATACAACATCTCCTTCCACCACCATGACTGTAACAATATCCACGACTTCGTGCGCTGTTGGTACACATTGGGAATTTGCATCGTTTTGTACCCGATCGTTTCATTGACATCAAATCGTCCTTCATATTCACATTCAATGAGTGATTCCTCACGAGTTCGGGTCGAAAAGGAAGCGGTGATGACTGCGATGTAGTGGGACTATACTCATGATCATAGTGATCTATATACATATTCGT
The DNA here is from genome assembly GCA_902706625.1 of Albugo laibachii. Taxonomy (NCBI): domain Eukaryota; phylum Oomycota; class Peronosporomycetes; order Albuginales; family Albuginaceae; genus Albugo; species Albugo laibachii. The sequence continues at coordinate 10,484 of CACSLJ010000444.1, read as the reverse complement.
GAGGACAGGACTGATGGTGGAGTCAGATCGCGTTTTCGCGACGTTTCGCGAGTCCACAAATGAAGACGTCATGAGATCTCTCTGAGGGGTTTCTACCATGGTGCTCATTAACGGTGAGGACATAATTCGAGGTAATGCGTTAGTTGACGCTGATTTCCGGAGTGATGGTAATTTTGGTGTCAATATTCTTGGAACCTTGCACGAGGAAGGAATTTGGATAGGTGGAACCATAAATCGTTTCCTCTTTACAACTTCGTTGTACGCGTTGGAGTTCCTTTCCCTCAGCATTCGATGGAGAGACATGTGTGGATCCCTCCCGATATCATTGAAAGGAAACGTCTGATAAGTTTCTTCGGGGAGTGTTGAGATCAACATGTTGAGGGTCTGTTGTGATTGTTTGGTTGAGTATGACTCGAGGGGTGGGCTCGAGTGGCTGTGAAGATTTTGAGTGAATTCGTTTGGTGGATTTGAAAATGATTTGGTTTTTCAGAACCCAGTCCTGCTACCAAATCTTCGTTCACCTCTTATAACCCCCATCCTCCCTTCATACAAGGTCAACGATATGATAGATCAGACACTTTTATGGTGTCGTAACATTTTGTTGATATAAAAAGGGTAAGGAAGATCGATTCTGGGCGATCGAAGGAAGATATTCTATAGAAAATGTACTGTCTTTGACAGAGTTTGCATCTACACTCTATACAATTTACTATATTTATCAATTTCTAAATGATTTGCTATACTGTAAACGAGAGACCAGTCGTTTGGACTCAAGTGCAGAGAAAAGCCTACTCGTAGCGGGAAGGTTTGCTTCATATATTATATATGCTGAGGGAAGGGCGAGGGAAAAGTGCAACTTTGATAGTAAAAGTCACAGTTACGGAATCATATTATCCGTTGGCATAAAGAAGGGATATAGCTCCTTCGAAAAACAACCACTCACCATATGTATGGGGCACTGAAATTTTATATTCATACCTTGGATTCGGTCTTGAGTATAGAGTATTGAGATGCCTGATTGCGCTCTGCACAACGTTTCAAACGGACACCTAGATGTATCAGGCCAACGTTGTGCAGGTGGTCGTGGTCGAAACTAAATATTCATTACATGTGTCGTACGATCGCACTTGATTGTTCCCGGTTACACGTAAGAAGTTACAGGGTGAGGTATCGTGTGTTGAAGGAATCGGCTGACCTTTTTATTTTCCAAAGTGTACCGTGAAAAATCACATTTTCGCACGCACGTCTGATTTCTGACCCTACTATAATGCAGTACACACTTTGCCTTTCTTCATGTGCAGGTGGAATATAATTTTTCATTGGAGAAAAGTTCAAGTTTACGTATTCTTTTCAGTGCTTTCTAATATCAACCTCGTATTCATATATCCTTATCCAGGGTGCCAGCTCACTCAAATCCATAGAAAACTATAGAATATCATGAAATCCATACAGTGTTTGAGAGTACGAAATGCTGAACTTATCGTTTACTCAAGTTGCATTACAATACTTTATATAATTTTACGCGTGTACGAACTCACCCCTTTTCTAATACACCGAATTGCACGCACGTCAGTTGTATGGGATTAATCTCATGATATGCTTGTATAACATAACTAACGCTCTCCCATTCACTTTCCATGATGTATAAAGGATTTAACTGATCGGAACAGAAAAGTGCTGCACCATTAAGTTTAATGCGCAAATTTACTATATAATGTCCTTTGTATTTTATCGGAGAAAAGGAGTCTTTTCAGGCTACCCCTTATGAAGTATGCTTATACACTAATTACAATCTCGTTCGTAACACGTCACCACCCTTCTCTAGCAACGCGCCCTCAACCCACTCAATCGTTGATCTTGAACGTATTCCAAACTGTTAATAAGACAGTGAGGGAAATATTTCCGGCAACAAACTTCAGAATCACCTTATGTCACATAAACGACGAGTACCAGAAAATACCATTGTAGTTTGAAGTTCATCCGTCAACATTCGCAGCACTTTGTAGGCGCCAGTTTCACCCTAAAACATCACGGAAATGTCATACAGCCACACCTCATCGTACACACTCTATCTCACATCGTGACTGAGTCCCCACAAAATGGGTCGTCCCAAAAAAACAGCGCGTGCGCCTAACGCGAGCGCCTATACATTCGGTCAGAACTGCTCTGAAAAAGCTCTAAATGTTGTATACCTTGAAAATATCCGTACCGCGTCTGAATCCACCGTCCACATACACCTCGACAGTCATTCCTTTGACCGCTTTGACAACTTCTGGAAGCGCTTCGATAGTTGCCAAAACACCGTCTAGTTGCCTCGCTCCATGATTCGACACAATTATCGCGTCACACCCAATTTCTGCGACTAATACCGCATCTTCCGCTGTTAATATACCCTTGATCACAAGGGGTAGTGTTGTATTGCGTTTTAGCCATTTAACATCGTCCCAATCCAGTGTGGGATCAAAAAAAGTGGAAACGTATTCGGCAACACCAGACCCTTCAGTGGATTGCACACTGTGAGCGTATTTCCTCTCCACTTCCGTAAAATTAGCGAGTTTCAAATGACGAGGTAACGCGAAACGGTTTCGCACATCAGCTTCCCTTTGACCAAATACCGGTGTGTCCACAGTGAGTACTATCGCCTTGTACCCAGCTTGTTCTGCTCTCTTGACCAAGCTGAGTGTAAGATCTAAACTACAAACATGAGGATCACTCTATCCACCCCAATTTGAGCATGAAACCTCTGTCCTTGAACACATATAGCTGGAACCAACGAAGTCCATTGCCAGAAGCATTTGCAACATCCTTTGTTAAGTTCGGTCAATGTTACGACATGCATTCCTGTAGCGTGAGTGTACCTCGATCGACTTTGTAGAGAGCGTACTTAAGATCATACACGTATTCATTCTGGCGGCTGCTCTTGCGGTTGCTACCTCTCCTTCATAATGTGCCATACAATGCATTGCTGTTGGCGCAATGCATACAGGTGTATCTACTTCACTTCCCAAAAGACTCGTACGCATGTGCATAGTTGAAACATTGCGAAGTACTCGTGGACGTAGTTTTATCCGCTGAAACGCGTTTTGATTCTCCTTCAGTGTTACCTTATCATCTGCGCCGGTAGCATAGTAATCGTACGCATTTTTCGGGAGGTATTCTCTCGCGAATTCCTCATAGTCGAGTGCGTTGATAGGTTTGGTGTCGCTTCCAGGAACCAGTTTCATATAACACGTTAACTGATTTTTGTTTTATAACAGAGCGGTTCGTGCTAAGAAACGACTTAATGGGTGGAAAAGCAAAGTTTCAGAAACACACGGCGAAAGAACTGCAAGCGAAAGCGGCCGCAAGCAAGAGCAAAGGGGGAGGGAAGAGTGGAGCTGTCACGCGTAAGACTGCAAAGTTGAACTTCATATGTGAAGTGTGCAAGGTGAGCTCTTGGCTCCGCCAAACTGTTATAACAAGTCTTATTTCTATTTAGACCTCTTCTCCAGATGTTAAGTCGTTAGAGTTACATTATCAGAGTAAACATCCCAAAGCTCCATTTGATCGTGAAGCGTGCATCAAAATTGCAGAAGAATTGCGCGAGACCAATACGCCAAAAGTGACCGGCACGCATCATAATGGTGGACGTGACAAATAGTAGAATTTCCTAGATAACTTGATAGATGAATCGCATACTTCTTTTGATCGAATAACTTCGGTATACCACCGGTATACCTCCAGCCGCATACTTTATTTCGACGGCATTCCCCCAGTAATGTTGCTTCATAAATCTCGAGCGGTCGTCAAGCGTGCTTTCCACAGCACGGTTACTAGCCGTGCGACTGAGGCCTCGACAACGGCTTTTACCACTCAAAAAATCACCTTGAACCTCTCGACACCATACCAATGTTTTTTCAAAGAAACTCAAGTGGATCTTATTCAAATTCCTGGAGCCGTTGGTGAGTACGGTGTTACAGCCGGCCACACACCAATCATTTCGCAAATGAAACCCGGAGTGATCAAAGTGCACGTGGAAAGGGAAAAAGATGTACAAACATTCTTCACCGCGGGTGGGTTTGCATTTACCCACGCCGATTCGGTTACGGATATCGCGTGTGTCGAATTGATTAAATTGGAAGATATTGATCGTGATGCGGCTGAAGCCGGTCTGAACAACTACAAATCGATTGTTGCTACTGCAGCGGATGGAAGCGCAGAGAAAATTGAAGCACAAATCGGACTAGAAACTCACCAAGCGTTGGCATCAGCGCTAGCAGCTATTAATTGAGAGGTAGCGGAGCAGTTTGCAGGTGGGTGACTCAATAACCAAAACGAATACAGAGCGATTACACCCACTATACGTATCCTTTCTCCATCGCATACATAACCATTTGACATTATACTTTTTTACAATCAAGTTGTTTTCCATCAGGACACTATACGTATATATCTAAGTACACTCGATGTAGAGCTTTAACAAAATCCTCCGAGGGCTACATGCGTAATGAGTCCCATGCGATTTGCAGATCTAAATCTCCTTCATGTGCACAAAGTTGATCCATATTCGATATGATAATTTCCAATTCCATGCAGAGTTCCTTCAATTTGGGTGCAGGAAGAAGCTTCATTGATTTACCGTGACAGTGTATCTTTGCTTTTCCTTTCAAACTGATTAGAGCTTCTCGTTCCGTTGGTCCGTCTCCAAATGAAACAATCTGCTTTGGTAACAGATATATCGGATCCAATGTTTCCCAAATCGGAAACACTTCTTGATCAAAAGCCTCAATTTTCCATCGAAGAGGGGAGTCGGGGTACAAACACTCAAAATCGGATCTAGCTGATATAACCTTGACGCGAGTGTGTAGGTACGGTACAACACAAGGCATATATAACGAAGCAGATAGCTCCACCCATCCGCTTTCTGCAGCTGTCACGATGATGACACGTCCATATGCTAGCGCTTTATCGAGAATCTGTATCACCAGCTTTTCCAAAACTTGTAACTCTCGGTGAACATCCTCAGGTATACACGGCTTTCTACACGAGAATTTGGGGCAAAGACCCAAACCGGAAAGATGTGACGACGCCATTAAAGTATCATCTATACACTCAGCCACATGAGTCATTATCACTCAAAATGGTTATGTTTCGTACCCCAATCGAAGAAGAACACAGCACACTCCCTTTCTTTCCGTGTGTGGGAACACAGAGGTTCGACTGGGTTTCTGTGTTTCAGGCCACAATACTGTTCCGCCACACACACTCCACCTAGATTGTCAGAGTTGGGAGCCATTTTGTGTGTGTGCAAGAAGTTGAGCAGAGGTTTATTGAGGTTGATGGTTATGGCTTCAATCGTATGAATACGGAAAAACGTTGTCGCAGTAGCCTAGTCACGAGGATAGACGTAAGTGTCTTTTATCAAAATGTCGCGTGTACATAAACTTACGCTCTTTTGATTGACGTCTTCACTATCAGTGTGGTGGTTTCACTATCAGTACTCACCGAATGCCCTCAAACGATACGTTTTTGCTCACTGCTCCCGCACACACCAAACACAAAACAGAACTGACTTGAAAATAGCATTTTTACCGATTACGTTGTCTAATGCAACTAGGGCTGATCAACTGCGTACCCCAATCCCTAACGCCAACTATGTCACAATAACCAATCAGGACCCTACAGACGATGAAACAACATCAATTCATCAAGGCGATATAAATTTTGAAATTTGCTTGTTTGTATTATGCAAATCTATATTACTCTGGCTATTAAACATGTCGCAGATACCTCATTCTATCACGATTCATTCAAAGTGAGTCACAGTGTACCCTGGCTTATACGCCACGACGCCCGGCTGCACGAGGATTCACAAGTTTGTTTGGATTCACTTCGTCCCACTCGATCCCGATGACCCGTCGGACAAATCGATTCTGCTCTTTCTTTGGTTCCGGGTCCCTCTCCTTCAAAATTTTATAACAGGTCTTACAAACTCGCTTTTGTTCGTGGCTCGCAGCACCGGCACGGGTACGCCCAGGGAATCCTAAAGGAAACCGATGACTAGCCACAGTTAAAGGAGCGCAGTCGGGACAGCAAACGCGTCCACAATGTGTGCAGTTCACTTTACGTTGTGTGAAAGCTGGTTTTTGTTGGCATAGCATGCACACTTTTTGCGCTTTACTGCTGATGACATTTGGAGGGAAATAAATTTGTGCAATAAGAAACCGTAAGGTTCCACGATCGAGCTTTTCAAACATATTGCGACCGTGTGTGTCTAGAAAGTCCAGTTTCGCACCAGCCTGGACCAACACTCCTGCCGTCTGTATCTTTTTCATATCAATCGCGGTATGAATGATGGTTTGGTTTTCATACACGTCGTTTGAGTTGGCTCCATATTTTAATAGCATCCGAGGAATAATAACTTTGTCCTCCGTACCTTTAATGACTGATATGATCAAGGGAGTTAACATGCGTGCATTTGGTACACTCGCACATGCTCCATTTTGTAATAAAAGTAATACCGTTCCGGCGCATTTGGTTGCTGCAAAATGAAGTGGTGTGTTGCCTTTCTCATCTGGAATATCTATAGCCTCACTTATTGGATTATAATGTTGCACAAGATACTTGACCAGAGAAAGATTGCCACTCTTTACGGCCAAATGAAAACTCGATTGGCCAAAATCAGCTTCACGTTCTATCAATTCCGCCAATCCGTTTGCTCGATGATACTGCTCGACGCCACGCACATCTCCTTTCGAACATAACTGCTGTAACAAAGTCCGTGTCTTCTTTTTCGGCGAGTGCGTCAGTGTACCCATCGGAACGGGAGGGGGAAGCGATTTTGGTGATGGCAACAGATCATTCGATGCCGCTGAGCCATAGCTATTTTCTCCTGGCTGATCCATATGCAATATTTCACTTTCATCGCTGCGTCGAGACTCTACTGACGAGATTCGAGGGCGATTTTCCTCAAGATACTCCTCACTTGCATCTGAGTGCTGTTTGATTCCCTCAGAAACCTCCGAGTCAAAATGCTCCGTTTCCAATTCTTTTGATAAAGTCGAAGAATTCTTAAAATTCTCACCACATTCTACGGATTCTTTTGCATCGACAAGATCTTGAAGGAATTCTAATGCATCTGCATCATCTTTCGCAACGACTTTCTCGCTGGATTGGAGTCCATCAGATACCGCTGGAAGATTGATTGAGGGTTTATAGAAAATTGAGGAAGGACGAACATCTCTCACTTTCTTTTTCTGAGTGTATTGTTGTGACGGAGTCGATCCAATCGGACTGGTGGGAGTCTGCGCAATGCGTTCCCCGTCCATTTTGTTATCCTTCGACTCTTTGAGTAAAGCTGATTCTATCGCTTTGGATGCTGGCTTCTCAAACGTGAGGGTTGCCGGTAGATCACATATCTGTAGTTGAGCGACGACATCTTTAAATGTCATTTTGGTCGTATCGATTGCGTTTATAAGCAGCAAAATATCTCCACAGCTTACACGTTCGATGCCGATTGGAAATCCTTTCTTTGTGAGACGACTACATGCAACTCCAGAGCCTTTTTCCAGAGGTATTAATGCGATTCCAAGATCACCGCCTTCCCATGTGATTTGATACTGAGTGCTTCCAGTGGACTTGCGAATCTCAGCCATGTTTGTGTATTGATTGCGTTCTCTTGTGATCGAAAACGGAAATGAGAATTCGGGCATTCTTTGAGGGTACAATACTCAGACGTGCGAGGTCCGAGGTGCGCTCAATAAAAGTAAAAATAGTTTCGAGTTGGAATAAGACGCAGCACCCAAACTATTTATCGTCCAAATTTATGCTTGTGAGAGTTGCAACAAACTCGTGTTATCTCCCTATAGGAGTAACGTTGGAGGCACATAGCCAAAGGTTTGTCTTGTTGTAGGAGTAGTGAGTATGCTCTGACACTCACAAACAGTAGGGATACAAGCGAAAGTCAAGGTTGTGTGATTACATTTTTATGTGGTGAGTAGACCGCATTCTCAACTTTAGGCGAGACATTGCTATTTTTGACATTGACAAACATTCAGCGTCCTTCTCAACCAGTACATCCAGCAAGATTCGGTCTTTTGCGACCACAGACGAAAATTACTGGCAGAAAATGAGCCTAACAAACTTTTTTGAATGCTACAGAGAGATGCGCAAGTAGAAGATGAAGAGGCTTTATCCAGAAATGAGACACAATAAACCATTAATGATCAGTGTAACGGAAGAAAAGCTAATGAAGTCAAGTGCGAAATACGATCCTAAATTCTTAGGCCACTTCAACATCAGATTGAATCCGTTTCATTTGACTCTGGAATTCCTTTAGGTAAGATTTGTCGCAACTCATGTCCAACAAATTGGTTTGTAGTTGGTCGATGGAGGTGCTAATTTCCTGCTCAAGTTTTCCATACTCTTCTTCCACCACGTATATCAACTCATTGTATTTGTTCTTTGCCAATTTCAAGAGATTTTTCATATCGACAATGTGAGCATTCAATTTGCCACATTCAGCTCCATACGCTTCAGTATACTCGTCGTGCTGTGTTCTAGAGAGCAATCAATTTGTCATGGCATACCCAATAAACCATTGTGAACTCGTACCTAAGATTCTCGTTCGATGATTTCACACCATTTTTCAAATCACTGATTTTATTCAATGCGATGCCAAGTGCTTTGTCTCGACTTCGTAGGGCCTTTTTAAACATCTGATTCACTTCGGTCTGAAACGTCTCCAAGCATCTGAACTCTCAGTTTAGTTTTAATGTGATGCACAGTCCCAAATTCCACTTGCTCTTTTTTGCATTCGTTCAGCTTTTCTTCCTTTTGTTTAGCTTTCTACATATGCACATGCTCAATGAGTAATGTATTGTTGTGCATAGACTGCTCACCTTGTTTGATATCCTCAGAAACACTTGTTTCATGGCCATCATCTCATCGCTCATATCGGCCTTTATTCAAGGTTACATTTAAAGTTTATATGTGCTGCGATCATACCTCTGATTGTGCTACGACTTTGCTCTGTTTCGACTGATTCGAGCGTACGGTTTTGCACGCTTTTTTCCTGACTACCGCTTTCACTTTTGGAGATTCATCCGAGGATGAGAGAAAGCTGCTGCTGTCGCTAGAAATACTATCATTTGACATTGTTGTCTTTCCTTTGTGCGATTGAAGTTGCGTCAATCCAATTCACTGTGAAAATTGATAAGCATCGACACGAATGAGCAGTTTAAGACTCATAAGAATCGATATCGACATCAAGTTCGTGTGTTATTGCTGTCATTAATCGCCTGCGTGTGTCAATTTCATTTGAAATGTCAAAATACGAATTTTGTGATAATTATCCCGAATTGGGCTATAATTATTATTTCGAGGATGATATTAATGATAACGATAGCATATGCTTTGGTCAGCTTACACGATCCAAGATGTACATTTATCACCTTTTTAGAATTGGAATATCTCTATCGATGCTCACAGGCCTTGTCAATTTGTCGACGGACTTTTGAATCAACCTTGCATTGCACTTATACATGCAAACGGCATACATACCTGAATGAATTGTAGCGTTTAGCATTGCGAGACGGTGGAACTTCTCAGATGCTCCACCTGGATGGAAAGTAGCGTCTGTTTCAAGTGTAACAAGCTTTCGCGGTGGATTTATGTCACATTTCGGGACCGATACACCTCTCCGTTATCGATCAAGTCATCACGCAGAAACAATACGACAAATCCTTTCTTACTGTACAGTATGTTGTGCACGCATCGTGAAGCTGCCGGGTTATTTGAATGGCACTTTCGAGACTTGGTCGGTTATCTGGTAATACAGTGGGCTGGGTGTGATTTGCATTCGACTTTGTAGGCAGCGAGCTCGATAAATCTCAAAGTTGGCCACTCTCCTAAAAATGTCAAATATCGATCTTGCACGCTATATGTTGTAGACAAATGGTTCTTGCGCATTTAACCTCTTTTCGCGAGTTTACGGGATAACGTTCCTGCTTGTTGTTAGTGGCGAATGTAAGCGATTTTACACGCTATGTGTTCAGATCATGAGCCTTGTTTTGTTGGAGGTTTCATGAGTTCCATGAGTATTTGAGCAAATTAAGGAGCTCATTGTATCTACTTCTGAAAGAGCCGCTATGCCTCTCTCTTATCCCAAATTTCTTCTTAGTCTTGTTCATCTCGTTCCACTGGAATTCTTCTCTGCTTCCATATCTTTCATTCTTCTCACTGCGATCCTTCGGATCGTACAATCCGAGCGTCGAACGCTTTTGTGCTGTGATTACGAGATGTGCGATGTCTGCAATAAAAGCTTATTATCCTTTGCCATTCGTAAGAACTATGCGACGTGATAAGCAAATCTGTGATTGAATATATCCTTGTTGGCTATTTGTCCAATTAACATTTCTCTGAGAGCTTATGTTGCTTCAAGGTCCAACATTATCAGAAGCTGTTGTCAGTTAGCTAGAATAACAATAACACAAATACAGCACAAT
>CACSLJ010000443.1:0-17169 GCA_902706625.1 Albugo laibachii | reverse complement strand
TCGAACACTGTCTACTTCTTCTACGTTCACATAGCTATTTTGGAGTAGCTCACTTCGTCTTATCTGTTCATTCTTGAAAAAAGTTACAGCCTTCCAAAAGAAATGTCCCTATTAATGTGGACCAGAGGTAGTAAAAGCTAACATAGACAGCAGAAGATAAAATGGAATGTGGCTGATTCTGAAGTCGTGGACAGATTCCACATGCAAATCAAAACTTTCGTTGCCTCCCGCAGAACATGGCGAATACGAAGGCTTCCGTTCCTATTCTATATCACGACTTCACTAGGCAATCGATGCAGCTAGAACCGCGATACCCTGCATTGGCATGGTGATTAATACAATTTCTCTCCGGCTTCACATTGACTTGCATGCCGGAAGATGTGATGGAGCAAGCAATGGATTGACTTTTAGTGTAAGCAAATTGAAGAGTGTCACAACAGATACGAACCAAAATGGCAGCACGAAAGCAACTTTATGTTGCCTGGTGAATGTGATCGCCTGGATGTATGTGTCAACTGTCCCGTAAGCTAGGGATATCGCGCATCACAAAAAGACAAAAAGACTGACAAGAAGATACTTTCGATTTTCTTCGGAGAGATGGTGCAGCTTAATTTGCTGGACACAATGTCAGTACAATCAACTCAGAAGATTAGCTTTGAGAGTGGTTTTTCATCGTATACTTGAGAGAGTTGCAGACAACAATAACTTGAATCAGTTGTAGTTCCCGTGTAGTTGCGTAGATTTTTATTTCTTATCTAACTTGACCAGCTATTATACCTAAACAAAAAGAGTCGTCGGGGTTGCTGAAGCTGGCATTGTATTCGGATTTCTCAAGTTAATCAATAGGATTTGGAATCAATCAAACTACACTTTCGAATCCTTTTTCCTCGTTCTCTTCGGCGCCCATTGTGAAAATTCCGGTTTTTTACGTTTTATGTTACTCATGTAATCCCCTCTCATATAATCCGGCTTTATTCCGAAGTAGTAGTCAAGTTCCTGAGTTGATATTTGGCGAAGATACAGAGTGTATGGAAACTGGATTTCAACTGTCAGCTTTCCCTCGCATGCGTCGCATTCTGGTAACAATATGTTGGACGGTACCATCCATACGTACCCCTTCTTCTCAGACACAAAGGTGACTTTCCGCTTGAACGTGAGACAGATGAAGCAAGCATTTGCATTCTCGAATTGTCTAGATTCATCCGGCTTCCAAGTTACCGCAGTCACCCTTCCAACTTGAATGTGAGTCATGGCCCCATCATCCAATCCCAGGTTCAAATCTTCTTTGACCGCAGCCTTGTTTGATCGAAAGCACAAATGATGTCAGGCATAAGTTCCATTCGTATGCAGGCAGGGTGGCATATCGGAGCATCACTGCGTTCTTCTTTTGTAGATGGTGACACTAAAAATGTTACTGAGGACACTTTCATCGTGAGTCTGTCAAGGAAGCACTGACGACAATTAGACGCTTGACCTGATACGTGTCGTAATAGCATACAGCCACTAAGAAAGTCTAGCATAGAATCTTTCTGCGATGCATGTGGTTCCCGTTCTATCCATTGTGTAATGTCGTTGGGAGGAAGAAAGTCATTCACATGATCGGAGTCTGACATGCACTGGTCACTTTGAATCATATCACCACACTCCTCGCTACATCGCACTTTTGAATCATGATCAAGTTCTCTGCCGTGAATACGGATGAGGAACATTTTCCTTATTCCATGACCCGAGGTTGACTCCATTTTGTCCAGCACTATCAATCCATTAGACGATTTTGCCAAGCATGTCCAGCAAATTTTTTTCTTTCTTCTATTGATTGCGCGGGCTGTGATCAGGCAGGACGGTGCCAGCAACAGACTTTTAAGGCCAACCCTTAATTCCTCCATTTTGTCCAATCCGCTACAGTACCATGTTGGCCAGAAGTTGTACTTACCTTTAATTGTTTCTGGGATTACTGGTAGTGGAGCTCTATCAAGAACATCTAGGTGCGGTTGCGTCGACGACACTCGAGTTTTTATTAATTCGCAAAGTTCATGTGATAATACTGCGGTGATATCTTCGCAAACTCCCTCTCTGCCACATATGCTAGGCTCCCAATTTGATGAATGTATAATATACAGAACGGTGGAGCTCTCCTGATAGATATAATATCTTTCCATGCTAGCCAAATCGCTCATTTTCATCAGACATACTTGACACAGTGCGGTAACAGAATTCGTAAATGTATAAAGGCACACTGGTCTAAAGTTCTTCTCATTTTGTTTGCGTATTGTCCGATAGAGGTGATGATCGCTGGGGACCACGCCGGTTTGAAGTTCTGTTGATGTAGTAGCTGTAGTGGCTGTGGAAAATGAGATGTGCTTTTCAGAGCTAGAAAGATGTTGCGTTCTTTTTTTCCTTCTTGAAGATACTAGCAACCTCTTGTCCAAGCCTTCTGTAATAATTGGTGCATTAACCTCCACAAACTGTAAATCTCCACACTGGGCTCGACCGATACAGCTGATCAAGTTTGTTCTTAAAAAGTCCGATGCCCCCAGGACCCAGTACATTACTAAATTAGATCTTCTCCTGGTGAATCTTTTCATCTCTTCCACGTGTATTGCCTCTGCGTTTATCAGTATGCAATTCTGACATTTTTTATCTCAATCGAGTTTACTGTAACTCTCAGCGAGTACAGCTCACCAGTGCACCAGTCCAAGTGCTGGAAGACAAGATAAAAGCTGAAGAAGCACACCAGTCTCATGGTGCACGCCAACTCAATAATGTGGTGATGCACGTCGCTCTAGAAAAGCATGCATCACATTTTTGTATTCGTGCAACGTTATACAGTAGTCTTCTTGACCAATCGTCATTCGAAATTTTGAGCTGGTTACATCACTGATAACCTTGTAGACATGATATCTTATTGTGCCGCATAATGGAATTATCAATGATTAGATATTTGACATCGAATAACCTTCAGCAAAGCATATTTGTCAGATCGCTATTTTAAATTCGAATTTATGAGAATCCTTCTAAAGTGGACAAAAAGGTTTCTAGGGTAGGTTTAGACCGACGATCGCATGATCTTTTATCTCGCTCTACCAATGGGCAAATGGAACATGCAACTTCGAAGATAGTGCGATATCAATACTTCTTCTGCACAATGGAAAGGCAATTATTTAGACAGAACTACTTGACCAAGGAGTGATTACGGATCTACTGACCGTTCCACCGTCTTGAATTTTAGTACGTAGGCAAAAATCCATATTATTCGTCTTGTTGCCACACTCTATCCGTAGAAACTTTTACGAATTCACTCCAACTAAGACCAGCTACATCCTTGCGAGAACTTCACAAAGCAATTTGCGCATTTTTTTTCAAGAAAACGAAACTTTAACCGTTTACATTTCGCTGCTCATCAAAACACTATTTTCTTATAGCTTTGCTAATAGAAACGAGAGGTTGCTTCTCGTATCAGGTATTTTTCGAAGGGATCAACCTATAACAAGCCGCTTGCACCTCTATTCCTTTGTACGGTTTCGCTACCGATAATTTCATCTTTGCGGGACACATTCAATGGGTTGTTTTCCGCCTTTATGGTGAAGAATACCGAATTCGTAGACAATAGAGTAGATATAGTTCCTCGGAACTAAATGCTTCATCGAAATCAGTTTTTCAGTCGCATTTCTTCAGCCTAAGGTTTCCGCATAATCGCTTAAGCCGGGCACAATCGAGAAGGTTCGTGTGATCGAAAAATTCTCCAGACTACAGCCCTATGGCTGTATGATTTTCAAAATACCATAGCTATTCATTTGTAGCAGGTGATAAATGCTCGCTCCCCACATTTTCTGATATGTAATACTTTCGGCGTAGTCTTGGTATGGACATATTGTAATGATTCGTGGCTGTGGTCGAGTATCTAAATCGCCGCAGCAATCTTGTACCCTGGCCTTGTTCGTACGCATAATGCCCACTCAACAAGCGCATTCGATGTTTATCGATCCCAATCACGTTTTCCAATAAATTGGCGGATCAACGGGGGTACCATTCTGATAAACAATAACGAATAATCACTACGTTTTGGACAGAACGTATCCACCGAAGTGAAAAGGCTTCGAGTTACAAGGATATCAGGATGCCACTTTGAATCACTCTATATGCAGATAACGCATTCGTGAATACTTCGTAATGATAGGAAACAGTCAGCCCGGTTTCGCCAACTTGCTTCGTCGATGCTCTATGAAACTGTAATACGTTTCTCTTTGTCAACTTCATCGTGGTTCGCTGGAGTATCACGATAACTCGAGTGCTGCTGTTCAGAAGGAGAGCACTTCGAGAAGAGATGATAAATTGCATGACGTTCTCTTGATATACAATTGGCAAAATTGCGTAAGTGCTTCTTTTGATGTAGATCCATACATCATTGTACACACTCCATTACCCGATAAAGCGCCTCATCGAATTGATCGTTCTAGATAAGAGCTACAGTCTATTAATTTCAAATTAATATGGTGCTAGTGAGATACATCCTTGCATCAATTTTCACGCCCAATATATTTCAAAACGGGTTTTTCAGCTGCAAGATTGAATGGATTTTGTGGACGCAGACATAATAGAATCTTACCCCCTCTTGAAGACTACCATGCTGCCGGAAAATTCTGTTTGCTGTGGAAAGTTTGATATCTTAGGTTGAATATGACTTCTAGAAAACGAACGCTCTTCTGTTATACCAGAAGATTCGTTTAAGGATGAAAAATTATGCAATCACTGCTCCGCTGCATATCAGCATTTTCCATACACCTTCCTTCTGTTTCCGCACATATGTATAAGGTTACACGTGGTTAGGTCGTGTCATTACTGATGAATGGCACAGTGCAACTCGCTGATGGCATCCTACTGACGTTCGTTTCTAAACCAGCCTAGCAGCATTGTTTAGACGTTTGCGAAGGATTGATGTCGTCATGTAATGCTGGCGAATCAAGGTTATCAACGTGCTTATCCTGAAGCCAGTGCATCAGCTGACTAGCGCACCGTAAACCGGCTGCATTTTGCTGAGAAAGTAGTTAGCTGATAGGGCGATAAATCAAGCCATAGGTAAAATATGATTCATGTATGTTTACGTGAGTCAACCGGATACCTTCTGTTCCATCATATAATACAACTCCGGCCAAAAAAATTAAAACGTGTTTGATTATCGTGGAGCATCCCCAAATGATTTTCGGCATTTCGAAGATATTTCAAAACTATATCACGACATGACAGCCACGCATATTGAGCTTCTTCTCACCTATAGTGACATCGCGGTCTTTAATGGATTAAATATCATCAGCGTATTTCAAGTCTTCCCTCTCACATAGCCACGCACGAGTGCGACTAAATTAGCAACTGCGATTGAGTTTCTTTCTTCGTCTAGAATTAGCGATCCATTCGACTTCTTTCAGTAATTTGGATGATACTCTGAAGCTGCTTTCTGCTACACGGGATCCCAGGTTGGGAACACAGCCTAAAATTACAGCAACTAATCGAACCAGAAGACCTGCAAAATTTGTGAAGAGCGTTTTCTGGGAAGGAGAGTTCATGTCACTTCTGCTCGTTCTCACTCAAATAAGTTCTCCCTTAGCACGTTCTGTGCGTAAAACAGAGATCTACATATAATCAATCAGTTATTGGCATCATATATGTGTTCTTAAAATTCTTGACTCCGCAAGAGGGTTTATGGTATCAATTCACGTCCTATTACTGATGTGTGCTGTGACTCCAGCAACTTTTCTTTTGGTAGTCTATATTATATATATTGTGGATATCAAATATTCACCGGTTGCTTCCATAATCAGCTGATGCTAAGTGCGTTTCTATTCATGCCTTAATATTGGTGCTGACAGGGTCTTCCTGAAGATAAAACCGGGTATCAGGAAGCCTGTTGGTACGAACCCTTTCCCTCGGTCTTCGCATCGCCACATGTTTCGAGTGCAATGCCGTCATTGGATGGTAACGCCCTCCAGAGACGTCCGTACGAGGTAGGTATTGATGTACGGTTTTTATGTAGACCACGTGGTCAGGAAGGCACCGTTCCTGGCGCCGTATTCAGCCTTTTGCGACACAAACCGACAATTACTGCTACTAACCAGCGCTGAACAAGTACCGTCCGTTCCCAAATGTTGATTTGTGCCGTCTGACCAGGATCTGCTAAATATTGCTTTCAGTGGTGATTAGCCAAAAAAGACGGTGTTTTGTGGATAATAATGCTTTTGAGGAATTTTCGTAATGAATCCTCTCCATAAACTTCTGTGAAAATTATCCCTTAGTAACATTTCTCGACCTTCTTTGTGATTCTAGTCACATAACGAAGGAAGTCGGGTTAGTTCAAAGACGAGTGGGGATATGTATGAGAATATACCACGTTGAGAATCATCAACTGAACAAAGGAGGAGCGAATGCGCTCAAGTTCAATTTGCCGCTTAGATCCAAACGGACCGTTTTTTGGTGAATCGAGTCGAGAATTCAATGGTAATCAATGTGGAACGGATGATGTCTCGCAAGAAGGTCGTGTGGTGAACGCTCCAGCTTTTCCTGAACATCCCATCTACAGTGGTCCGACTACGAGAGAAAGGAGAGCTTATATCGGAAAGTAAATTCTCTATCGTCATACATTACTACCATATGAAACTATGTCTAGCAAACCATTGTGAAAGCACATTGATAACCTTGATTCGCCAGCATTACATGACGACATCAATCCTTCGCAAACGTCTAAACAATGCTGCTAGGCTGGTTTAGAAACGAACGTCAGTAGGATGCCATCAGCGAGTTGCACTGTGCCATTCATCAGTAATGACACGACCTAACCACGTGTAACCTTATACATATGTGCGGAAACAGAAGGAAGGTGTATGGAAAATGCTGATATGCAGCGGAGCAGTGATTGCATAATTTTTCATCCTTAAACGAATCTTCTGGTATAACAGAAGAGCGTTCGTTTTCTAGAAGTCATATTCAACCTAAGATATCAAACTTTCCACAGCAAACAGAATTTTCCGGCAGCATGGTAGTCTTCAAGAGGGGGTAAGATTCTATTATGTCTGCGTCCACAAAATCCATTCAATCTTGCAGCTGAAAAACCCGTTTTGAAATATATTGGGCGTGAAAATTGATGCAAGGATGTATCTCACTAGCACCATATTAATTTGAAATTAATAGACTGTAGCTCTTATCTAGAACGATCAATTCGATGAGGCGCTTTATCGGGTAATGGAGTGTGTACAATGATGTATGGATCTACATCAAAAGAAGCACTTACGCAATTTTGCCAATTGTATATCAAGAGAACGTCATGCAATTTATCATCTCTTCTCGAAGTGCTCTCCTTCTGAACAGCAGCACTCGAGTTATCGTGATACTCCAGCGAACCACGATGAAGTTGACAAAGAGAAACGTATTACAGTTTCATAGAGCATCGACGAAGCAAGTTGGCGAAACCGGGCTGACTGTTTCCTATCATTACGAAGTATTCACGAATGCGTTATCTGCATATAGAGTGATTCAAAGTGGCATCCTGATATCCTTGTAACTCGAAGCCTTTTCACTTCGGTGGATACGTTCTGTCCAAAACGTAGTGATTATTCGTTATTGTTTATCAGAATGGTACCCCCGTTGATCCGCCAATTTATTGGAAAACGTGATTGGGATCGATAAACATCGAATGCGCTTGTTGAGTGGGCATTATGCGTACGAACAAGGCCAGGGTACAAGATTGCTGCGGCGATTTAGATACTCGACCACAGCCACGAATCATTACAATATGTCCATACCAAGACTACGCCGAAAGTATTACATATCAGAAAATGTGGGGAGCGAGCATTTATCACCTGCTACAAATGAATAGCTATGGTATTTTGAAAATCATACAGCCATAGGGCTGTAGTCTGGAGAATTTTTCGATCACACGAACCTTCTCGATTGTGCCCGGCTTAAGCGATTATGCGGAAACCTTAGGCTGAAGAAATGCGACTGAAAAACTGATTTCGATGAAGCATTTAGTTCCGAGGAACTATATCTACTCTATTGTCTACGAATTCGGTATTCTTCACCATAAAGGCGGAAAACAACCCATTGAATGTGTCCCGCAAAGATGAAATTATCGGTAGCGAAACCGTACAAAGGAATAGAGGTGCAAGCGGCTTGTTATAGGTTGATCCCTTCGAAAAATACCTGATACGAGAAGCAACCTCTCGTTTCTATTAGCAAAGCTATAAGAAAATAGTGTTTTGATGAGCAGCGAAATGTAAACGGTTAAAGTTTCGTTTTCTTGAAAAAAAATGCGCAAATTGCTTTGTGAAGTTCTCGCAAGGATGTAGCTGGTCTTAGTTGGAGTGAATTCGTAAAAGTTTCTACGGATAGAGTGTGGCAACAAGACGAATAATATGGATTTTTGCCTACGTACTAAAATTCAAGACGGTGGAACGGTCAGTAGATCCGTAATCACTCCTTGGTCAAGTAGTTCTGTCTAAATAATTGCCTTTCCATTGTGCAGAAGAAGTATTGATATCGCACTATCTTCGAAGTTGCATGTTCCATTTGCCCATTGGTAGAGCGAGATAAAAGATCATGCGATCGTCGGTCTAAACCTACCCTAGAAACCTTTTTGTCCACTTTAGAAGGATTCTCATAAATTCGAATTTAAAATAGCGATCTGACAAATATGCTTTGCTGAAGGTTATTCGATGTCAAATATCTAATCATTGATAATTCCATTATGCGGCACAATAAGATATCATGTCTACAAGGTTATCAGTGATGTAACCAGCTCAAAATTTCGAATGACGATTGGTCAAGAAGACTACTGTATAACGTTGCACGAATACAAAAATGTGATGCATGCTTTTCTAGAGCGACGTGCATCACCACATTATTGAGTTGGCGTGCACCATGAGACTGGTGTGCTTCTTCAGCTTTTATCTTGTCTTCCAGCACTTGGACTGGTGCACTGGTGAGCTGTACTCGCTGAGAGTTACAGTAAACTCGATTGAGATAAAAAATGTCAGAATTGCATACTGATAAACGCAGAGGCAATACACGTGGAAGAGATGAAAAGATTCACCAGGAGAAGATCTAATTTAGTAATGTACTGGGTCCTGGGGGCATCGGACTTTTTAAGAACAAACTTGATCAGCTGTATCGGTCGAGCCCAGTGTGGAGATTTACAGTTTGTGGAGGTTAATGCACCAATTATTACAGAAGGCTTGGACAAGAGGTTGCTAGTATCTTCAAGAAGGAAAAAAAGAACGCAACATCTTTCTAGCTCTGAAAAGCACATCTCATTTTCCACAGCCACTACAGCTACTACATCAACAGAACTTCAAACCGGCGTGGTCCCCAGCGATCATCACCTCTATCGGACAATACGCAAACAAAATGAGAAGAACTTTAGACCAGTGTGCCTTTATACATTTACGAATTCTGTTACCGCACTGTGTCAAGTATGTCTGATGAAAATGAGCGATTTGGCTAGCATGGAAAGATATTATATCTATCAGGAGAGCTCCACCGTTCTGTATATTATACATTCATCAAATTGGGAGCCTAGCATATGTGGCAGAGAGGGAGTTTGCGAAGATATCACCGCAGTATTATCACATGAACTTTGCGAATTAATAAAAACTCGAGTGTCGTCGACGCAACCGCACCTAGATGTTCTTGATAGAGCTCCACTACCAGTAATCCCAGAAACAATTAAAGGTAAGTACAACTTCTGGCCAACATGGTACTGTAGCGGATTGGACAAAATGGAGGAATTAAGGGTTGGCCTTAAAAGTCTGTTGCTGGCACCGTCCTGCCTGATCACAGCCCGCGCAATCAATAGAAGAAAGAAAAAAATTTGCTGGACATGCTTGGCAAAATCGTCTAATGGATTGATAGTGCTGGACAAAATGGAGTCAACCTCGGGTCATGGAATAAGGAAAATGTTCCTCATCCGTATTCACGGCAGAGAACTTGATCATGATTCAAAAGTGCGATGTAGCGAGGAGTGTGGTGATATGATTCAAAGTGACCAGTGCATGTCAGACTCCGATCATGTGAATGACTTTCTTCCTCCCAACGACATTACACAATGGATAGAACGGGAACCACATGCATCGCAGAAAGATTCTATGCTAGACTTTCTTAGTGGCTGTATGCTATTACGACACGTATCAGGTCAAGCGTCTAATTGTCGTCAGTGCTTCCTTGACAGACTCACGATGAAAGTGTCCTCAGTAACATTTTTAGTGTCACCATCTACAAAAGAAGAACGCAGTGATGCTCCGATATGCCACCCTGCCTGCATACGAATGGAACTTATGCCTGACATCATTTGTGCTTTCGATCAAACAAGGCTGCGGTCAAAGAAGATTTGAACCTGGGATTGGATGATGGGGCCATGACTCACATTCAAGTTGGAAGGGTGACTGCGGTAACTTGGAAGCCGGATGAATCTAGACAATTCGAGAATGCAAATGCTTGCTTCATCTGTCTCACGTTCAAGCGGAAAGTCACCTTTGTGTCTGAGAAGAAGGGGTACGTATGGATGGTACCGTCCAACATATTGTTACCAGAATGCGACGCATGCGAGGGAAAGCTGACAGTTGAAATCCAGTTTCCATACACTCTGTATCTTCGCCAAATATCAACTCAGGAACTTGACTACTACTTCGGAATAAAGCCGGATTATATGAGAGGGGATTACATGAGTAACATAAAACGTAAAAAACCGGAATTTTCACAATGGGCGCCGAAGAGAACGAGGAAAAAGGATTCGAAAGTGTAGTTTGATTGATTCCAAATCCTATTGATTAACTTGAGAAATCCGAATACAATGCCAGCTTCAGCAACCCCGACGACTCTTTTTGTTTAGGTATAATAGCTGGTCAAGTTAGATAAGAAATAAAAATCTACGCAACTACACGGGAACTACAACTGATTCAAGTTATTGTTGTCTGCAACTCTCTCAAGTATACGATGAAAAACCACTCTCAAAGCTAATCTTCTGAGTTGATTGTACTGACATTGTGTCCAGCAAATTAAGCTGCACCATCTCTCCGAAGAAAATCGAAAGTATCTTCTTGTCAGTCTTTTTGTCTTTTTGTGATGCGCGATATCCCTAGCTTACGGGACAGTTGACACATACATCCAGGCGATCACATTCACCAGGCAACATAAAGTTGCTTTCGTGCTGCCATTTTGGTTCGTATCTGTTGTGACACTCTTCAATTTGCTTACACTAAAAGTCAATCCATTGCTTGCTCCATCACATCTTCCGGCATGCAAGTCAATGTGAAGCCGGAGAGAAATTGTATTAATCACCATGCCAATGCAGGGTATCGCGGTTCTAGCTGCATCGATTGCCTAGTGAAGTCGTGATATAGAATAGGAACGGAAGCCTTCGTATTCGCCATGTTCTGCGGGAGGCAACGAAAGTTTTGATTTGCATGTGGAATCTGTCCACGACTTCAGAATCAGCCACATTCCATTTTATCTTCTGCTGTCTATGTTAGCTTTTACTACCTCTGGTCCACATTAATAGGGACATTTCTTTTGGAAGGCTGTAACTTTTTTCAAGAATGAACAGATAAGACGAAGTGAGCTACTCCAAAATAGCTATGTGAACGTAGAAGAAGTAGACAGTGTTCGATATCGCTCTCTCTACAACTGTCCTCTCAACGATAGCGATTGTCAAGAATTTTTTCATCCACTGCGGCGTTTTGTTCGGATCTTCCGCCCCTTTCATTGCTCGAAAAAACAAAGGTGTAGATAAACCTTCTCAAATTGAGACATCACTACTATCATATAACCCTTCAAAATCGATACTTATGTGTCATTCCTTTTTTTCTGACTTTTTTGAATTTGACTAACGGCGAAAATTAAAACCTAGACCAACATGCAGTACACACGCCTCACCAACAGGTGAAAGAAATAGCTCCGCGTGTAACACATAGAGCAAACTGACATTAATCAGCACCAGCTCGCTGAATGGACACTTGTCGCGTGTAAGCGTGAAGTTCCACACTTCAGAATGACGATACACCGTGTGCTGAAAGCAGCAAAAGACGACAGCTTGAATCCATCGAACAAGTCGAATCGATCGATTGTGTCACTACAGCTCGACCAAGAGATGCTGTGTGGATTCGCGAGTGAGAGAGATGAAAGATTCCAATCGTCACAGGCGCAAGACTTCGCGAGAAAGCAGACGCAATTCGAAAGCGATTGATTGCGGAAGCAGCACCGTCGCCACTTAACGACCTGTCGGCTTTGACGTTTTCCAATGGCTAGACGTCTCACTTTTCAGAAGCACCACGTGCTTTTATCTGACATCATGCACGGAGAAACTTCCTCAGTCAAGATTGATGACGTAGAAAAAGTTCGATGTGACTTGCGACGCATAACAAGCAGCTATGAGCGTCGTGAAAAAATGAACAAGGATGAAAAGGCGTACTTCTACTGCACGGCACCAAGCCGAACCATCTCAGCAGCGCGATTCTCAGGACGGAAGGACATAAAGAAGCGAATGACGGTTGCCGTTGCGTGCAACGCAGAAGGCTCTTCAAGCTTCTGCTGCTCTTCGTCGGAGCGAGCCGCCAGCCGCGGTGCTTCCGAGGAAAGAGTACTTCCGAGCGTTGCATCGGCTACAGCAGCACTCCAAAAGGCTGGATTACAACCGAGCTGTTGCAGCACTGGGCTTCCATTTTCAATGAAAGAATGCGCGCGCAAAATTGGCACGTGCTTTTGCTTCTTGACAACGTGTCGTCCCATCGCCTCGATGCTCCACTTTTCAGCGTGACACTTCACATTCTTCTGCCAAACACGACGTTCTATCTGCAACCAAAGGACGCTGGCATCATCCGTAAGTTCAAGATGAAGATCAGCAAGCTCCAGAATCGCCGCGTCGTCGAGCGCTTTGACTCCTTGCTGAAGGGCGTAAATGACGTCGACAGTCAAACCATTCAGCAAGAAATCGAGTTGCTGCGCCGAGTGGACGTGCTGGAAGCAATGCGTTGGGCACAAGACGCCTTGGAAATGGTAAGAAAATCTACTATCACTAGTTGCTGGCTCCACACAGGAATCTTGAATGAGGATGTGTATCGGCTAGTGGAGAAAATAGATAAAATATGTCTCAATCTTCAAAGTTGAAGTGAGCATCTTAACTAGTAGAATTTGACTCTATTAGCAATATGCGCGCGCGAATACATGCGTGCAAAAGGGTGTGAAGAATTTTAGCGGATTTATAGTGCACGGTCGTGTCCATTTGCCGTGGATCACTGATTTGTCTTCCTGATGGACTCGCCAGTGAAGTGCAACTTTTGCGACGGAAAAAACTCAGTTCCTGTGAAAATGGTACCATTATCTCTGATTTTCCCTCTAAAAAATACAAACTTGGTGCGATTTGAATGTATCAATTTGAGGGGTTTGTCTGTACTTTCTGGAAAGTGTTTTTAGATGAAGCTACTTTTCAACCTAAATTATTCATTACACGCTTCCTTTCTTCATATTTGCATGCACAAAATTGCATCATTGAGATGGGACTTATCCAATCAGATCTACATAAACGAATTTATATCCTACTAAAACGTTTAGCATCCATATTCCTCTAATCATATTGGGTTTGGTGAATGGTGAAATGTTAGCCAATCAGACAGTTTATGTCGGCTCTGTGACTTCTATATTGTTATGCGCCAGTGTTTTTGAGTATGCTTTTGAGCACAGTAACATAGAGTAGCTTGCCTCATTTCATACCCCTGCTAAATACATTCTTTTTCCTTTCTTTTGACATCCAATCAGCATTCGTCAAACTTATGTCCCATTCATTATGGACTAAACGAAAAACGAAATGTACCTATTAATGTAGACCAGAGGTAGTAAGAGTTTTGTTCTGAAAAATGAGAAGTGTACTAGTTTTAGCAGCCTTCTACCTAAAAGTACTCTATTTCTCTTCTCTCCGCCATCCGTACCTTTCACGGCGTCTGTAACCTTTTTTCCCGTACAGATCTGGAAGCGGGCACCCAAACATGCAATAACGCCAGATTGTTGCAACAACGTTACTAATTTAACACTCCTCATCGATAGCCTGATTCAGTGACCTTCACCTAAACAAGTTTGAAGACACCCCGCAACTCCATCAACCTGAGAGCGGGTAGCGCTTTGATGAGCAGATCGGCCGTCATGAGACGTGAATAAACGTACTCCGGCCTCACGATCACTCGCTTTGCTAAGTCCCGTAGGAACTTATGTCCACGTGCTTGGCGCTGTTAATACTAACTTCCGACTCTAGCTGTCGTACAGCGGCTTAATTGTCCATTTTCATGACCATGGGTTCGGTCACCGAGAACTCTATTCTATTCACTAGCTCTTGGAGCCCGAGAAGTTCACGTCCAACGTTCGATGCTGATGTGAACTCCGCTTCCATTGTAGAAAGCCATATGCCCGTTTTCTTTTTACACATCCAGTGTATCACTGCTCCGTCCACAGTGATTACCCCACCGTTTACCGATTTTCGGTCACACTTGTCCGCGGCAAAAGCGGCATCGCTCCAGCTTTCCAGCTTGACATGCTTTCCTTCAGCTACGCTTATCACCATCCTTAGATTTACTTCTTTAGTATATTTTAGGTACCTAGCGATCCTTTTGGCGACTTTCCAGTCGCTGATAGTTAGCTGATGTGTGTGTCGCAGTGGCTCGATGTACGCAGAAGCTAATGTCTGTTCTCGTGCACCGAGCCACCCATAGTAGGCTCCCAACTAGCGACTGGAAATCGTGCACGGTGGGATCACTACGTCCATTCCTTCATCCTGGGAATACCCTCTGGTCGGGTTTCTCCTCGTAGTTTTCGTCTCCTATTGGTTACGCACGCCGTTCGCGTCCGCAAGCCCGTGCTGATGAAGTAGCTCCTCGATTGCTACCTGTTGTTTCTGCGTTTAGCCATCGTTGGCTTATAGTTCCACTCTCATGCAATAAAATTCTGTAAACTTCACAAATCCTTGATTGAAAGTGTCCTCATCGCATCGAAGAAATCACCGACCAGGTCGGCGAAAGATGCAGTGAATAGGAGGTCATCGACATATACGCCTACAATGATTAATTCCGTTCCCTGGTTCTTGTCATACAAGCACATATCGTCAGTGCATCGGATAAAGCCGGTTCCGTCCCGTTTCTTGTGCAGAAGTTGACTCTATAATCTCCCCGCCTGTTTCAGGCCGTAACTGCCAGCGCCGTTTTGTCCGTCGTGGCCAGTTTCTGCAACTCCTTCGCTGTTATCACCATCCCTTGCGGGATTCGCAAGTAGATATCCAGGTGTTTCATCTTGTCCGCTTTTACATACGCATTTGGGATATCTCCGTGCCTTGCCGGTATACCCCATCTTCGCGCGAATGTTCGTATCACCTTGACTGTGCTGAGTTTCATCACTGCTTCAAATATCAAACCGTAGTCAACGCCAAGGAGCTGTTCATTTCTGCATGCTACTAGCCTCGCTTCGAATCGCTCAATTCAACCATCGGCATCTGTTTTTGTCTGCAACACCCATTTGGTGCGTATGACGTTAGTGTCTTTGGGAGGGAATACCACTACCCAGACTTCATTCTCATCTAGCACACGAACCTCCTCATCCGTCGCGGTAGCCCACTCAGCCTTGTGGACGCTTCTTATTGCTTGCCCGTAATTCTTAAGGTCTGCCTCTCGAGCGCTAATCACCACGTTGCCCGGCTATTACACCTCCCTTTCCGCGCCATTAGGCTCTTTTCTGCGTCCCTCCTTCCGGGCTTTTGATACTGTTCGATACTCGTCGCGTGTCCACCGGCTTCTCCGACTTTTGCACGGCTCCATTTTACCCCGTTTGCTTGTTTTATGTCCGTCTCAGTAAAGTGTACTCCCTGTAATTTTTAATTCTGCTCATCCGTGAGCGTTTTCACGTTTCGTTCATCCTGTGTCACGATAACCAAAACTTGTCCTTGGGGATATACACACTGTAACCGTTGGTCTCTTCACTTTGCCAACGATAAGACCAGGCTAGCCTCTTTCACCGAAGAATTTGTTCTTGGCATCCCGGTGGGACGGTACATGGTGACTCAAAAACCACAAAATCTCTCAAACCTGATGCGCATTTTGTAAGTACCTGTAAAGGCGACTTTTGTACTTCATTGACCTTTCTGGGACTTCTGTTGAGAATGTATGCGGCGCCTTCTATCCCATCTCCCCAGAAACTGAGATGTAAACCACAAGCAAAAATCATACGCACTATGACCTGATGGTGCGGTGCATCCGCTCCGCCTTTCCATTGCTTGCTTGGTTTCGTGCCTCACTGATTTGACGCACTATTCCATTACCCTTGCAGAAATTGTCCAAGCCTCGGTTATCCCTCCTACATCCGTCCGCAAAACGTGGATTCGACACTTAAACCGCCTCTCGAAATACCTTACAAACGATTTGCACTGCAGAGCGGCGATCGTCTTAGTTTTGGCTAGGATAACACGACAGTAGTTGGTACGATGGTCCACGAAGTTGTTCATGTATCGGCTCACTAGTCGGTCTCTTGGAGTCATCGTACCTTTCAGATTAGAGCAGATTACACCACCTATTACGTCGATGGGTGATTTGCCTCCTGAGTCTTCCTTTGACTGACGAATTTTTGTTTACTTTCCTTGTGACCAGGCCAAACAGTTTGGTTTGGCTTCATCCGTAAGGGCAATCCCTGAACCCAATTCCCTTGCCATTTTGATGTTCGTGTAATAGTATGATGGGAAAGCCTCGTGTGAAAGTGCATCAGTGACCTTCGCTGAACGTTCTGTCCGATGTCTGTTTCATTTTCTGCCATTACCACCAGGATAACGTCCACCGTGCTCTTCTTGCGTGTGCAGTTTTTCTAGCGAACAACTAGAACGTGGTTTGATACCTTCACGTCTAATACCGCCGGGCCTCCATTCAATGCCGCGATCACGCGGTGTTTCCCACGCTAAGCTAAACCGAAATTTCGATTCCAACATCTCGTAAGAGATCATGTTTCTCTCATGCTTCTCTGCGTAGAATACGTCCTGAAGGTGTGCCTTCATCAGTTTTCTCATCACTGTAACCGCGATTAACACGATTTCTCGTCTGGTAACACGCTATGCACCACCATCCGCGGCGATGCACTCGCTTTCGTGGTCTGTCAAATCTTCCAGCA